>OY986964.1:35031063-35299775 GCA_963920575.1 Narthecium ossifragum
AGCATTTGTCTTTATGAAGTGTATTTCTTTCCTTCTCTTTTTGTTTTTTCCCCTTTTTGTTTCTTCGCATTATTGAGCCTGTTTTTATGTGATTTGTGCTAAATCTAAATATTCCTATTTTCTCTTATAGGGCTACTTCACCTCCTTCATTTGCCTTGGAGGTTTTCGTTCATTGCGAAGGGGAATCACGTTTCCGGCGCCTTTGCCAGCCTTTCCTTTACTCTCCTTCTTCATCAAATGTTTTGGAAGTGGAGGTTTGCAATCTCTCGATTTCTATTTCATCACACTAATTATTGGCTAGTCGTCTTGCTTATGTGGGAATGTAAACTAGGAACAACTGAGAAAATTGTCGATTAGGTGGATGGTATCTCGACGGTGCTAGTTACTATTGTATAAGCATGTGATCCTCAAATATAAATTCATGTCAAAGTCACATGAGCTTGCTAATAATTGGCGGTGCTTCTTGAAGAAGTACTCTTTTTTGATACTTTAGATTTGTATATGTTAGTGTAGTTGTATGCACCGAACTGCTAGATGCCCTTGGATGCATAAGCTTGAGAATTGAGTCTCTAGGGCTTCTAGTATGGGCTTTTGATGGCTTTCCATACTATTGGTGAACTAATCAAGAAATTTCGAGGGGCATTGCTATTTTCGTACAAAGGGCAATGGTGACATTAGAATTAACTGGTTGCAAGTCTAGTGGCAGGATATAAGTGAGCTTAGGTGTCTTTAAGTATGAAAACTTCTGCAGTGAATCCAGTTGCATGGATTATTCATGTAAGCATGTTTCTTTTAAGCTGTCTCATCGGCTTTGCTACATGAACTGGATGATGCAAAGATCTTGCATTAATGTATGCTTTCTCTTTTGCTCGTTTGGTACGGGGATAACTTTATTCTGGATTAAGAGACTTTATTCCCGGTTTCGGGAATAACTTTGTAATGATTACTTGGAATAAGGGAAAAGTAGAGTGGAGAGTGGGAATAACTTTGTAATGATTACTTGGAATAGGGAAATGTGTTTGGGGGATAAAGTGTGGAATAAGTAGTGGATTCGGGAATATTCCCTCCCTTAACCCGGGTTATTCCCGTTTGGTATTCCCGTACCAAACGGGGCCAATATTTGCAGCCAATTTGCTTTAACAGGAATGTTTAAATATATGGCATTATTTACAGATGCATAAAGCATTGAAGCTTGATGTGATATAGCTATTGCAAGCAAGGTTTACCCTCCCGGTGGCACGTGTCGTGTTGGCTGCACATCATTTTTTACTCACAGGAGCTCTCTGCCAACAGGGGTATTTGCACATTAGGCCTCGTTTATATTTTTGACACGTATGTATTCGATGTTTAACCCCCCAACAGGGGTATTTAACCCCTCGATGCACATTTATTCGTAGTTTTGCATGGATTAGGAGATTCAATTAAAAACTAATAAAATTATTTTTAAGCATCAAACAAGAAAAACTTTTAGTGAAACCTCCATAGTGTTCCATGTACACTCATTCTCTCTTATTGTCTCTGCATGTTAATAATTTGTACAATAATGAGATGGGTCTAGGCATGGTCTTAAGATGATAGTCCTTGTACTATAGAAGAAGTTTAAAAATTTGCTGAAAGAAATATATGAAGAATAACACTACTGATCAAACTCATTGATTATGTGGGTCTAGCATTCAGGCTCTGTGTCAAAATATCTCTCCCTTGGGGTGGCTAGCCATGCGTATCATCTCCACCTTTCGATCATATGGACGAGGGAGGAACCCCGTTGATGCATCAAATTTCCCTACATTTATGTATTTGTGGCAGGGCTGTAATCGAGCCGAGCCGAGCTGAGCTTTGACTTGCTCGAGCTTGAGATTTTCTGTCGGGCTCGGGCTTGGGCTCGAGCTTCAAAGTTGAGCTTGAGCTTGGCTCGTAATAGAGGAGGCTAGGCTCGAGCTTGACTCGCGAACCTTGAAGGCGAGCTTTCGAGCCTAGTCGAGCCTATATAATATATACATATAATTAGTACATTATGTTATATAAAAAATTAATCGAGCTCGACTCATGAGCTTTTGAGCTGAGCCCAAGGATGGTCGAGCTCAAGCTCGATAAAGAATCGAGCCTTATTTGTGGTTCAAACTCGGCTCGAGCTTGAGTTTAATCAAACTCGGCTCGAGCTTGAGTTTAATCAAACTCGAGCCGAGCTTAATCGGGCTCGAGCCCGAGCCACCCGATTAAAGTCTAGTTCGAGTACAACCCTAATTTGTTGGGATTTGGTGGGTGAGAAGATGGTAATTGTTTTCCGTAAGGACCATAGGCGGAAGAATGTAGCCATAAGGGCCATAACTATTGTGGCGGATATTGAGATTCATGGAGAAATGCTACGTGGAATATGCATTGGCATCTTGGTGGTGTGCTTTTCGTGCATGTATTAATTGCATTGGAGGTTTCACTGAGTCCTCATTTGGTTTGGGATAAGGCACTTATCCCCGGGATAAGGACTTTATGCCCAAACCCGAGCCAACAGTCATGGGATAACGCGGTGGGATCCCCGGTTCTAAATCCCAACTTTCACATGGGATGGGGGATAAGTTCTCTATCCCAATCACAATAACCCCATCTTCCATTAAAAATAAATAATTTTTTTTTCCCTACCCTCACTTTAACCCTGTCTATTACACTCTCTCTCAGAACCTCCTTTCCTTTTCACTGGGAACAAGCCCCATACAGTTTATACACACATGTTTATATATATGTATGTGTGTGTATCTATGTATATATACATATATGTATATATTACATGAATTTTGATGCATGAAAATTTAACATATAAATTAAATTCTCAATACTCCCCTTCCCCAACACAGGTAGTTTTGGTGATTTCCAATTTAAAAGTAACTATCCCTGGACTTATCTCACCTTTTCATCCACGAACAATTCCCAAGCAATCATTTCTGATTTATCCATAATCTTCAACCAAACATCACAAGAATACCCTCTAGCTTATCTCAGATCAACAATCCCACATTTCTCTTATCCCAGTGTTTCCTATCCCCTTACCAAACGGGCCCTAGAAGCTTTCATGTTTGATGCTTGAAAAAATTTCTTTCTTTTTTATTCAACACTTAATCTCTTAATTCATGCAAAACATTGAATACATGCGTGCCAGGGGTTAAATACATGTGTCGGAGTTAAACATCAATTACAAGCATGCTGGGACATAAAACCGGGCCTAAATGCCCTGTGCTGGCCGACACGCGGCAAATGTCATCCTGGCATGACACGTGCCATCGCCATGGCAATCATTGGCGAAAGAAGAATGTTTTGTTTGCACTTTATATATGTGATATTTTATGAGCGCGCCATTTGGTACTTGCTACATGTTTTATGATATGTTTGCTTCGAATTTCTCGTCATCGAACTGACAATACCTTTTAGGAGGTACTTGATGAACATTCCATTTTGAGTTGTTGATGTGGTTCCATTGACTTCTTTTTTTTTCATGCTTCAGATATACCTATCGTCTATGGAAGCATTTTGTTCCTTTTTCCTCCCATATGACTGATTTTTTTTTGGGTTATTGTAAATTTAAAGAAAGCTGATATTAGGTTTGTCGTTTGCCAATGTTATCCTTGTTACTATGTGTTTCGTCTACGATAAGTCCCCCCTTAACATGAATTTTGGTACTTCGCTAATAAAATGCAGGCTGTAGTTACCAGCCATTTGGTACTGAGAGGAACTTACCGCAGTCTTACACTTGTAGTTTATGGAAATACTGCTGAGGATCTGGGACAGTTCAGCATAGACTTTGATTTGGATAACTCTCTAGCAAAAGTGGTATGCTCTCCATCTGAGGGAAAGCTCGAAGACCTCCCACCTGCATTGTGTTTGCATAGATTGTCATTTGAGGAATCTATATCTTCTCTCAAATCCTTGTCTTTTCGAGTTCCTGAGATTGATCTTACATCTTCAATGAAGCAATTTTTGCTGTTGGTCTTGAAGATTTGCCAAGTACCTGATTATGAGAAAATAGTTGGTAAACTTGCGAGTATTGTTGTATCAACTGTTTCTTCATTTGTAAAATTTGATAGCTGCATTCCTCTCTCCTGGGACCACCACAGTTTCAGTGTTGTAAATGACGATGAACTAGATCCTCAGCATTTGACCTCTGTTCTCTCTGATGCCAAGCATGAGCTCCTAGATATTTATGGATCCCTTCAGACAGTATCAGGAAATAACCAGCTATTGGAAGATGAAATTAGTCTTGAATCAGATGCTGAATTGATTACTTCTGAACTTCTAGTTGACATGTTTAGCCAGTGCTTTCCTTCTGTAGGGAGCACATCAAGCTTTGAGCTCACACTTATTTCTCAGGTTAGTTTGAACTTTGAAGGGCATTTGCTTGCCTCTTGCTTCTTAGTTTTAGAGTGCTCCAATATATAGTTGGTCCATTAGAATACATTGTTAGTTTTAACGTTTAACTTTATGTTCTTTCAGAATAATAATACCATTCTGGCGGTGGGTATGATCATTTTCTTATGCTCTTCGAGGGAAAGCTGCTTTCATTTTGTTAACAGTGGTGGAATGGAGCAAGTGGTTAATTTACTTCATCATGAAGTGCGAAAATCACCAGCTGTTACCTTATTATTACTTGGGGTTGCTGAGCGTGCTACTCGGTATGGAATTGGGTGTGAAGGTTTTTTGGGTTGGTGGCCACGAGAAGATGAGAATGTGCCAGTTGGAAATAGTGTTGGTTATTCCCATCTATTGAAGTTGTTACTTGGAAAGCAGCGTCATGATGTTGCCTCTCTTGCAACATATGTCCTACACAGGTTGCGTTTTTATGAAGTTGTCTGCAGATATGAGGTCAGCAAATACTCGCTCTATGCATCCTTTGTTTGTAAGTGATGTGTATGATGAAGCTAACTTATATTCTCTCTCTCTCTCTGGCAGTCGTCTGTTTTGGCTGTGTTGGCTGATTTGTCTACTGCACTTCAGGTCCCTCCTAAGGGAATTGAATTACTTGCTTCTGCCAATCGTCTGCTTAAAAAAATTTTGGTCAGTTTGCTAGTTCTTTTTGTAGATTGTAGTGGTAATATGTTGCTGTAATTGTTACACTTTTGTTTTTATGATAGATAATGTTTTCCTATTTATGAACATATCTGCAGCAAATGTTCAACTCATTTGGGTCTATTGAGGATCTTTTCCCGTTGGCCTTTGCACGAAGATTCTTGAATCCATGTGAATCAGAAAGCTTGCTATCTTATGGGGCGACGATCGACATTATTGCATCATCGAAGTGTTCTTTCGGAAAAGGGGATATGGACACTCATCTGCTATCCATTCTTAAGGTATAACTTGTATTCTTGGTTTTATATTGTTGTTTCTGGTTCCTACAGGTTCATTTTTAGATGCCTGAGTTGCGGTTTTCTTGCCCTCTCTTGCCCTAAAGTTACTTTGTATCGTAAACTCCAGGCTACAAGTGTTGCCTCCGACTCCTTTGCCAATTTTTCTTGTATGATTCGTTATTCTCTGGTCTTTGATATGATTATGACAAACAATTGTCAGCCACGATTAATCTGCAAAGGCTCAAATAGGAAGAGACATGGGTTAGGGTTATTGTTTCTTTAGTGTATACATTCTTCAGGTCAGAATTAGTTTCAGTATAGCCTTTTCCGCAATTTCTCGTTTTTAATTTTTAGCAATTTGGAAGTAGTATGTATGATTACCTTGCAGCAAGAATTTTCTTGCTGCTGGTGCATGTCACTCTACCTGGCACAGTATCTGTGATGGCGTGGACTACATCACAGAGAAGTGGAGGCGGCCGTCACGGTTTTTTGAGGTGAAAAAGTGAAAAAAGAAAGAAGGAATGTTCGAGAGAGAAAGACCTGGATCGAAAAGAGACTATCTCGGAGTTGTTCTCCATTGAGGATTGGGCGGCAGTGATGAACGGCACCAGTTGAGGTGTCTACAAAGGGTCAGGGTTTCAATTGAAAGGTGCATTGAGGGGTTTCCAATATATGGTAGTCAAATTGGATAAGTGGATTCGACCTACTAGCTTCTCTTCTTTGGATTTTAAATCTAACTGCATCTAACTTTAGCCTCATGAAATGGCTTGAGCAACTGGAACTAAATTGGGAGAAGAAATCATGTCTAGTTCAATTCCATCTAATTTGATCAAATCAGATCCACTTTGATCAATTGAGGACTTGATCAGTTTGATCAAATGGAGTGCTTTCATGGTTTTAGCCCCTCCATTGGATACAAAGGCTGCGGTGATTGGCATGAAGCTCAAGGCTGCAGTCTTTTTCTTTGCAAATCTGTGAATAAGAAATACTTGTTAAAGAGAAATCAATTATCTTTTTTGCTAATATTTTGTTTTCTTCTCCATGATGGCTAGTTTAATTAACAAAGATGGGGTAATACTTACATGCCAGACAAGATGCTTTAGTAAGTTTTGGTGCTAGGGGGATTTGGTGTTTCTCAAGTGTCTACTATATATGCCTATGCAGCCACCTGACTGCTTCACGACCTATATGCTGGCCCTATGTCTTGTACCCCACATGTACTTTTTTCAGGTGGTCTAGGCACCTCTCTATGCGGGCAAACTGCTCATTGGTGTATTACTAGGTATTTGTACTCGTGTCATTAAGGTTGGGTGGGTTATGTGCTTTTTCTGCGCAACTTGTAGTATGTTAAAGGCATGCATGTGCTTGCTTCTAAAGATGATTGAAGCAGCAATATTGTTTTGCCTTTTTGTCTGTTTCTGTTTAGTGGGAGATAATGAATCAGACTCTTGGTGGTTACCTCCTTGTTAGTGACTTTACACCACACTTGTGTTTCACTTTGTAGTTGATTATTGGTGGGTGTTTTACATCAAGCTTGTAAAATGGAATCAGACTTTTGTTCCTTTAATGATTAACTACTCGTATCTAATGTTTATTATTATTATTTGTTAATCTTGTTTTTTAATTATACTCACTCGTATTTTGGTATATTTTATGGTTGTGTTGAATAGATCTTACAGCAATAACTTGTATGGTTTGTTGTTAAACAGGATAGGGGATTCTTCCCTTTATCTGCTGCTCTGTTGTCCTCTCCTATAATGCGCCTGGGAAATGGGAGGATTGCTGACATATTTGCTGACATAACCACATCGATTCAGTCTATACTTCTTTTTCCCCTCTTTTATCGTTCAGGTTTAGTTGTTGATGATTTCTGTGTGACTTATCTTCTGTTATGACTTATGAGTATGGTAACAAACATGAAAGTGCTTAAACTATCTGCTTTCTTTTTTTCAGGCTTTACTTTCTTACTCTCACAACCGGAGACTACTGCTCTTCTAATTCTCTCTCTTCGAGATGCTGAAGATATGAACAAGAGAGATTGCATGACTCTTAGACAGGCTTATATCTTTTTAGCGAAGGGATTCTTTTGTAGGCCGCAGGAAATTGGGATTATTGCAGAGCTCCACCTTAGAGTGGTATGTTCTTATATATGTTTCATCAATGTGGATGCTTTGTCTTTTCTGCTTCATTCAAGGAGAGCTTACAAATTACTGTTGTTCAAAGTGTGCATATATGCATCTCAATTGTCTTCTTTAGGGCTTGCTGCTGGTTTCTTTGTTCTAAACTCCACAGTATATGGGCACACTTGAACTGTTTTTCTGAATTGGCTATGTGGTTCATCTGTCAGCATATGAACCTTTTAAGTCTTACAAAATATAATTCGTTGTTGGGCTTTCATCATACATGCACTAGTGATCATGTGCTATTTTTGTGAGTTTATGCTCACAAATATGGAGTGTTATTTCTTGTCGATGTAGTGGGTTATTAAAATGCTTGGTTCCTGCATAAGGGGGTTTTTATGCACGCTTAAATCCCACCTATGCAGCCAAACATTTTCTGCATACACAATAACTATGTAGGATAAGTTTGGTCAAAGCTTGCATAAGAGGGGTCTTTCAGGGTTTTCTTATGACAAGTGAAGGGTGCCATAAGGGGTTTATCCCACCCTAACTTATCACATGCTGCTTTATTGCACGCGATGTTTTTTTATGCATGCATATACCCCACTTATGCAGCCAAACATTTTTTCTACACACAATGACTATACATAGGATAAGTTTGGTCCAAACTTACGTAGGGGTGTTTATCATGGTTTTCTTATGACTAGTAGGGTCCCATAATGCATAAATGGGTTTATTCCAAACATACTGGTGGCACGACCCATGCCGGAACTTGACCAGGACGGGTACTGCCGGTATGGTCTATGTCGGACTGGCACAGGTCTGTGCCGTTTGAAAGGACTTGGCATGGCTAATTGGGTCATTTGTTGCAACTTCTTTTTTTCTTTTTCCTTCAATTAAAATATATTGAAGCTGCAAAATTTAATTGGCAATTAAAATTGATATTCACTCGTAATCAGCATCTCCAAATTATCAAAATCTTGACAAATATTATCTCCTATATCAAAGTAGAGTGAAAGTATAGAATAGTGCAAATAGTACAATACATCGTATGTAAAGTACAAATCTTAAGGCATGTTAGTGCGGACACCAGAGGCCGATTCGACCGCGTTTACTTCCGCCGCCGATGGAGAGGTCCACCAGTGAGCTTGTGGATGGATGAGGATTGAGTCTATTTGTTGGGTCGAGTCTTGTTATTTGTTAGGGTTTGAGTCTTATTTGCTTATTTCATTCCAGTTCAGTTGGTTGAGTATTGTACTGAGTCTGGATTGTAGTAGCCGATTGGGCTGAGTCAATTTCATCTCCTATATATACGAGCCCCCTGCATCTTTACAGGGGATGATGATTTCGATGATAAAAGTTTTTGCTTGTTCTTCCTTCTTTGGTGGTGATTCCAAAGAAAAACTCTAGGTGGTGATTCCAAAGAAAAACCCTAGGTGGTGATTCCAAAGAAAAACCCTAGGTGGTGATTCCTAGGCGACGTCGTCGTCAACTTCAGGTGGTGATTCTTGAAGCTGGCGCGGCATCACATGTTGTTCTCATAGCATTGTTTTTGTTGTTACTTGTCACAAACTAGTATGTCCATTTAGAACTAATTAGTTGTACCAATAGTTTTTGTATTTAGCACCAAAAGGCAACTATCCATGTCCTTCATCCCATATGTTGCAGCCGAGAACATTTTCCTATCTATGATATCAGTATCAGCGTATCTATGTTTTCCAATCAAGCATTTTAACGTGCATAAGGATAAGAAATTCACTTATCCATGTATAGCCTCACATGTTAAAACACTATGCAAACTTTTCTTATCCAACAACCCAAACAATTCCGAGCATACATATGCATGTGTGGTGGTCTCTATGCATTTTTAAAAGAATTTATTGTTCATATGGGCCCCTAGGGTTTGCTTTTGGCAGTTTAGAACCTACACCTTCTATCTTTGCATCGTAGAACCCCTCTCATATCCTTATACTTAAATGCCCTTACCCACTTTCCATGTCATCTCCCACATGCATATATACATAATAATATAAAACCAACCCGCATATAATAATTTAAAATCCATCTCTACATAATAGTATAAAAGCGATTATCTTCTTGCTCACGATTTTCCTGGGCGTATGTCTCCCACCCCCTGCATAGGATTACTTTCTCCCACGTACATGGGATGTGAACTTCTGATGGATTATTCACCCCATCGTCAATTCCACACGAATCGCAGGAGGAAACAGGACAAAAGGATCGCTAATCCTACCCCGTCTATAATCCCAGGAAACGAACGCACCTATAAGGTGTTGATTCTAGTACTGTTATAGGATTCAGTTATATCTATTATGAATTACCATGGCGACACGTACATCCAGTCTTGGCACTTGACACTGCCAATGCTGGTGATCAGAATGGAATATGTAGCGACACGGTAAACTGTGATATATGTGATATGTTATTTATTTTCCCTACAAGATGATATTTTCTTGGACTATTTGTGCAGACGTAGAGTATATGTATCTATAAAATGGTGATACATCTGTTTCGTTTTGTTTGTGATGACCAGTTGTGTTTTGGTTGCTACTGCTAATGATTCCACACACTTTGTGCTCATTCATGCTGCCTTCAGGGGACTGCCATTGATCGCTTGCTCACAGCAAATTCAAACACTGACGAAGTTCTGTGGGTTCTTTGGGAGCTTTGTGCCATTTCCAGGTAGATTATATTTTGATCACATTCTCCCTCTATTGTGTCTCCTGCTTATGAAAAGTTGGAGTTATGACAGGTCTGATTCTGGTCGTCAAGCACTTCTGACTTTAAACCACTTTCCAGAGGTATCCCTCTTATGTAGCAGTGATCAATGAGTGCAGCAGTGTTTCGGTTATCTGTTTCCTTATTTTCTTATGATTGACATTGATAATGATTTTTTAGGCAATTTCCGTCCTGATGGATGCATTGCGTTCTTTCAAGGACCTCGATACTATCGACAGTGGTACATTTGAATTGGTTCTTATTTGTAGTCTTAGTTATATTATTGGGAAGCTAGGATTATCGTGCCATGGCACATGGCATGCTGGTGTACATGCTGATGCCCTGCCGAATGTTTGTATCATGCCGGTAATTTAGCACGGTACATACTGATTGGCACGGACTGTGCCTACTGGCACGATTATCCATGTCAGAAAGCACACTTTTTTTCCCTTTGCTTTGTTCACTGTGTTTTTATTACTTGCTTATTCAGTTTGTTTCATACTTGACAGGAGCATCACCCTTAAGTCTTACTGCCTTCCATTCTGCTGCGGAGATTTTTGAAGTTCTAGTTACAGATTCTACTGCATCTTCTCTCAACTCTTGGATTGGACATGCGATTGAACTTCACAAGGCGTTGCACTCATCTTCTCCAGGGTCCAATAGAAAAGACGCCCCTACAAGGTTATTGGAATGGATAGATGCTGGTGTTGTGTATCACAAGAATGGGGCTATCGGGCTTCTCCAATATGCAGCTTTTTTGGCTTCTGGTGGAGATGCTAACCTGACTTCTACAACTGTGCTAGTATCTGATCAAGGTGATGTTGAAAATGTTGTTGGGGATTCTGCCGACAATTCAGATGCCCAGGTTGTGGAAAATTTGCTTGGGAAACTTGTTTCGAATAAATATTTTGATGGACTAGCCCTGCGCAATTCCTCTATAGTTCAGCTTACGACAGCAATTAGGATTCTGGTTTTTATTTCAGAAAATTCGGTATGAACGCTATTGCAATTTATTTGAAGTTGAACATTCCCTTTTGATCCTTATCTGATTCTTTGTTTTGCCAATGAAGGCTGTTTCCGGTTCTCTCTTTGAAGAAGGTGCTGTCACTCTCGTGTATGTGATTCTGGTGAATTGTAAATTTATGCTTGAACGCCTGTCAAACACTTACGGTGAGTCATAATTCCTTCATATTAAGAACGAGCTTTTCATTAATGATGTTTAAGTTCAAAGTATGTTCTAGTTTGTTTAGTTTGATCTCTGAAGGAGCATGGTGGGTTGCCTTCTTATCTCTAAGTGCTATTCGGATGCTACCATGTAGATTGCTACTGTTATTCTTCTGTTAATTGCTAATGTGCTATATTCTGTTGTGTTTTGTGATGTTATTCTTCTGTTAATTGCTAATGTGCTATATTCTGTTGTGTTTTGTGATGTTGTTCGATAAGGTGCAATGATTTTAATCTCTTCACTTGAATGAAAAATATTAGGATCTCTTGCATGTTGTCCAGTGTAGAAGAATGCATAAGCTTGTGATCAGCCTGATAGCATACTTGAACCTGACTCGAACTCAATTGATATGCCGCATTAGATTTGGCACAGATTTTGATTACCATATACGAGCAAACCTTCATACATCAAGCATATTTGTACATAAATGGTTCGCATCCTTCTCTTCTTTAGGTTTGGTTTTGGATCTTGTAAGAGCATTTCCAGCAGGTTTTATCTGTTTCCTAATAAATCTAGAGGATATGATGAAAAAACATCACCCAACAGATTCCATATTCCCAAAATCATTCCCTATCTCATTCCCAGAAGCCATTTACATTCCCCAAAGATAGGGAATGCAAAACCCTTGCCTATCTATTAAAAAAATATGCACACTCTCTCCCCTCTCTGCCACCTCAGCTTGAAGGTGTCAATTTTTTCCTTTCCTCATATTGGGTGATATTTCGAAGAATAATAGTAAAAATATATTTTAAAATTAATAACATTTCCATAATAATATTTTACAAATAAATACATTATAGATTATAATGTTTGTTGTTGCGCAACCATGACTGTTGTTTTTTATTTAAAATTGAAATTATTTTAGTGATATGGGGAACCAATATAGAAAATTTGTTGGGTAAATACAGCTGAAAGTGATTCCCTATGCTGCATAATGACATCATGGCACAACTGAATAGGGATGGGGAATCTGTTGCGAATGCTTTTAGATCTGACATCTTTATACCCCAATTAAGCAGGTTGTCAGGTTCTGCTATAGTTGCTATGATATCATTAACCTCAAATTAGTGGATTTGACATTCTCACTTTATTTAGATACTTCTTCCATCTATCTTTTAATTCTTAGGAAGAGTGTAGGGGATCTGGATTTCTTTCTTACATTTCACAGGCATAGTCTTTATAGGCTAGTATGGGAAATGCCACAATAGCCTTGTGACACAGTGAACTGCTTCAGGAGGTGTTTATTCTTTTCCGGTTTTGTTCTTAATGAAGCCCAAATACGACTCTTGAACCAGGATAATATATTTTAAACTACAGTCTGTCATGCATTGTTTACTCTTCCCCTTGTAATTACAATCTTCTCAAGTTTCTGCGTTCTAAGTTTTGACATAATTTGATGTTGTAATTGCAGTTTTAAGCTCGAAATCTTAACCTTATCGAACACTAAACAGGAGAGGTGCCAGTCTGAATTTTTCTCGTTCAGTCGATTGACTAGTATGGTGATCGTTGTGTGTTGGTTTTGTGATGTGGACACCCAACAGGGGATTGGGATTTAGGTTTAAAAGATAATTGAATGTTTTCAGCTCAATATAGAGGGTCTGACATGCTGAATAATAGATAGTTAACTGAGTAAATGCAAGAAATGCATAATTTATTACCGAGTTACTTGAACCGAAGAAGAACACTTATCCTGAGATGGGACGATCCTTGTGTGTCGAGCTCCTGAAAGAACTGATTCTGGTGCCAAGTGAGGGAAACAACTTGTGCTTAGGCAAATGTCTTATTCTAGGCTGTGGGCTTTGTGGGTTTTTAGGATTATGTTGAGGGTTAAGGGAAAGGAAAAGGAGATTTGATTGGTTGCTGGGAAAAGGAGTTGAAGAGAGACACCTTGAACTCATTCCAAGACCTCCGAACTCACTCTGGGAGGGACAGTGGACTCATGCAAATACACGTTGTGGAAAATGAACCTAATGCATACACTCATTGATTAAGATTCTGCATGACACCTACTCATTTTCTAAGCCTCCGTTATTAAGAAGATAGGAAGGAAGTGATAAATCATCTCGCATTCTTTCTTTTCCTTTCAGCTTCAACCTGTTTTGATTGTCTTGAGTAGCCTTCTTTCATAACCTCTTGAGTTCTTCCATTTTGTGATAAGACCTTTTGATTGATCCCTTGATTAGCTTCAAGATTTACTCTTGATAGATCATCAATATCTCCGTGATTCCTACCATTTTTGGGATGGGGACTTTGAGATTCATCCCTTTATTGGTTTCATCACCTATTCTTGCTTTTAGCACTCTAAAACTACTCGTCGCTATATTGTTGCCATATGACAGCTCATTTTAAGAAAAGTAGGCATAATACTAGGATATTGCTAAGTGGCAATCTGTTAAAATAAACTCAACTATTGATGAACTGAAAATCGAATCCAACCTTGATCTATCCAAATAGACTCCCTGCCTGATTCTCAATTAGTTCATTTGTTAAGTGAGATATATTATCTAGTTTTTGAGTATTAGTGAAAACATGCAATACTTATTTGCATGGTACCTGAGGCTGGTGATTTTTGCCTCGACCAGCCAACTCGCCACAAACTCAAAAGGATATCAGGCATTTAAGTTGCATGTATTTGTTGATAACCATATTGAACTGCTTTATTCAAAATAATCAAGTTATTTGCATGGTGCCCGAGGCTGGTGATTGCTAGTTGCAGAACAAGCCTACATTGTGGGTTACTTGATTGAGCTGTTTGTCATTTGACATGGCCTATTTAATAAGTGGGTTAAACAGGTCACTCGTTTAGTAAGTGGGCGGTTTCGGTTTAAGATATTTACATGGTTACTAACAACCAATTCGAATCTGACTAATTTGACTCAAGTGCCACGGCTATTGGGAGGCATGTAAAAAATGGAAGTTGATGGCCAGTAGTTGAAGTTTTGCTGCTTACTTGGCCCGTTTATACGCTATCATGTTTACTATTTCTCGTTTATTCGATTGTCCTTAACATCTTGTTTATCTACTCCATTCACTTAGAAAGTAAGCTTGGTGTTGGGCATGGCCTTTTAGGGAGATGGTTCATTGGCTTTTCAGATTCCGGCTGAAATGTGTCAAATAGAAACTTTGCACCATTTTTAGAAGCTCTTACGGTCATTTTGGGTTTGGTTGTTGGCTTGTTCCTAACTTGATCTTATACTAGTAATTGTAATTGTTCAGGGTGTTGTCATGCAGTGTAGAATTATTGTACTTATTGGTTTCCCATGTGAACATTCCTGTGATTGTTTTCAGATTATCTGGTCGATGAAGGAGCAGAATGGAACTCTACCACTGACTTGCTATTGGAGCGAAGTCATGAACAAAATCTCATTGATCTCATGATACCTTCTCTTGTCTTGTTGATTAATCTTCTCCGGAAATTGCAAGTATGTAGTATATGGTATTGTCTTTGCATTAGTATTATTTTTATTTTTATTTATTTTCTTTTACAATTGCTCATTTGGAACATAGAGTACTCAACTTTAAGTTACCTTAATCATTACAAGTATATATTGAACTAAGTTATTCATAAGTTATCTACTTCCCTTGGACATTCTTGAGAGTTATTGCATAGAGTATGAGCAAAGGATTTTCAGGTTAATATACACCAGGACCAACAAACTGACTAGCTCAGGTATGTTTATAAGTGTTATGAAAGAGAACACAGTCTAAGATGGTATAGATGGAAGTTGAGAGAGAATTTGATACCACTCAGGTATGGACTTTAAGGGCATGATTGGTTAAGATGGAATATGAGAGAGGATTTGATACCACTCAGGTATGGTCTTTGGGGGTAGTGATTGGCTACGACTGACCATTGTAGATGACAAATAGTTGGGATATGGGTTGGTGTCTATGACTATGGTGATGTTTATTAGACGATTCTAACAATGCCAAAGGGAAGATTATAGCTAGATGTGAATGCAAACTTTATGCATACATTGGCTCTGTTTTACCTGCTATGTTTATTGGCTTATCTTTTTCATTGGTCACGGTTTATTGTCTCTTGTCTCTTCTTATTGTTTTTTGGGAGCTTTCATGATGGTAACTGTCTTTAATGTGTTGAAATGGAAATTTTGTAAATTTGAGTCCTTAGTGTTTTTACAGTAGGAAACACAAATCTTTCAAGGACATTTTCAATACGTCCCATAAATGTTCACTTCAGTCTGAACTTTATTGAGGTACATTATTGTTTCCTTCTCCTTTTGAAATGAATTCCAACGTTGATGTAGGAAGCCAAGGAGCAGTATCGTAGTAAGAAGCTACTTAATGCTCTCTTGCGGTTACATCGAGAAGTGAGGTAAATCGAAACATCCTGAGTATTCTTCTTTTTTCCTATTATTGTTTCATGCTTGTAACTGAGAATATAATCATTGCAGCCCAAAATTAGCTGCATGCGCAGCAGATTTATCTTTTCCATATCCTAGCTCTGCACTTGGATTTGGTGCTGTATGCCATCTTATTGCTTCTGCAGTTGCGTATTGGCCAATATTTAGCTGGACGCCTAGCCTATTCCACTGTCTTGTTGATAGTGTTCAAGTTACTTCACTATTGGCATTGGGTCCAAAAGATGCGTGC
This sequence comes from Narthecium ossifragum, assembly GCA_963920575.1. Classification (NCBI taxonomy): domain Eukaryota; kingdom Viridiplantae; phylum Streptophyta; class Magnoliopsida; order Dioscoreales; family Nartheciaceae; genus Narthecium; species Narthecium ossifragum. The sequence goes on from OY986964.1 coordinate 35,047,092, forward strand.
ACTATGCTCTGCCTTTTGGTATGAACTTTTCCTTTTTACTGTGAAAGGCTGCATTGATTATTTAAATGCTGTTTACGCTTTGCCATAGTTGTAAATCTGTTTTTTAATTTCCTTTGCATGGCTAGCATTTTACTTACTCCATTGTTTATTTGACTGGCACATCTCTAAATTTGCATCAATTAAGCATTGCTTTTTATTTTTGCAATATATTTTGGTATCAGGGTGATCTTTTACCAGAGGAAAATATATGGGACTGGAAAGAAGAAATTCCCCCATTAAGTGCTCTCAGGACTTTGAGTGTGGGGACAATTATGGGGCCTCAAGCAGAGGAACATGTGAACTGGTATTTGCAATCAGAACACTTAGCGTTAATCCTCATGCGGTTGATGCCTCAACTAGATAAAATTGCACAAATGATTCTCCATTTTTCTTTTACGGTACGTGTTTACAAGAGCCTCGTATATTTCTCCGTAAATTTTACTGCAGACTTTGTTGGTTTATTGGTAAGGTGTTACTAATTTAGAACTGCACAGTAATTAAATTATTTCCATCCAAACAGGCATTGGTAGTTGTACAGGACATGCTTCGTGTTTTCATAATTCGAGTTGCTTGCCAAAGAACAGAATGTGCAGTTGTTCTTCTGCGACCAATAATTTCTTGGATGGAAAAATACATTGATCAAACATCACTTTCGGATACAGATGTTTTAAAGGTATGTTATTTTAACAGTTGTTTTTGTACTTTGTTCAAAAATATCTGATGTTTGTGAAATTTCTTTTAATAGGTTCATAAGTTGCTACAATTTGTTGCCAGCTTGTTGGAGCATCCATGTGGCATGGTTAGTAGATGTTTAGAGATTATTTTTTCTGATGAGGCTAGCAAAAACGGCGAATGATTTACTCTGTCATTTTCTCTAGTCATTATTACTGAAGGTGGGCGTTATAAGGATTCTCGATAAGGTACTTCAGAAATGCAGCGATTTATCTACAGATGGCAAGATACATATGGAGGGTAGTCTTTCCTCTAGAAGTGTCTCTGTGCTTAGTTGGAGCCTTCCTGTATTTAAGTCTTTGACGTTAATGTTCAGATCCCAAATGCCAAGCTGGTACTCTCGGTTTCATGATAAGTAAGTGAATTTAGACCGCAATTTGCCTTCTTTTGGTAATATGCAGAGGCTTACCCACACACAAATGTAGATCTCAGTTTATATGTATATATTATTCTCTGACTGTTTTGTAATTTTCTTGGAGCTGTAGGTCTTTCAATGGCAAATTAAATATTGAAGACAGCGCTTTGATAGGTCGGCATCTTCTGAAGCTATGCCTGGTAGTCAAATCTTCTTATACTATGTGGGCCCCCGTGCCACTGGGCACGGGTAACCACCCACCCCCACTATCCTCTCTCTCTCTCTCTCTCTCTCTATTCAGCCACTATCCTTTGGTTATGACGTGGCATATGACTCATATGCCATGTCATAAAACCTTCCTTTATATAGTAGATTTATAGTGCTGACTTGGCATGATTATTTGATTTTATTCTGTCTCTAACAAGCTCATTGAAGATCTTTAAATGTGAAGAAAGCAAGGATAAATAGCATAGCAAGGAAAGCTAGTAGATTCAGTGATGCCCTTGACGAAGAAGTTTCTTTCATTTTCCACATATTTTGGCATGTTAAGTTTTTCATAGCAACCAATGTTGTTAATCCAAGGCTGAATCCACCATTGTTTCCTTGTCTAGGAAAATCTGATGGCATACTTATTGCATATCCTTCATTGATTTTGTTCTGAAGTTTGGTGGTGCCCTATGTTATGATGCCTCATAGGTATCTATCTTCGATCTCTACCTTTTAAGAATAAACTCTCTACTGGACATAGTCAAAATAAGCTCAAAATAGAGAAATCCTTCTTGGATCAATACCATAAAAGATCAAGTCTCTTAGGGCATTCCTCAAAACAATCTCAAAGTATAGAAATTAAGTGCAAAAGCTTTTGTCAATTTCTGCACATTACTTTTAGGCTGAATAGTTCACTTGTTACTGTGCTTATGAAGTCCTACGAGGAATGGAAACGATGGCATTTATGAGATTTTGTTTTCATGCAAGTTTCAATCTTCTAGAAAGTTTACTAATTGCCTAATTCTTAATTCAATTATCACTTTAAACTGTAATAAAAATATAGGCGTTGGTAGTATTTCATTTCTTCAACAAAGTTTAGTTGGGTATTACATTCCCATCATTCTGATTGATATAAGAACCTATTTATGCCATGGTTTGCAGAAAACATTCATAATTTCATTTGGGCTTTGAATAGAAATATGCGTCCACTCAGGCTGACAGTCAAATTTTTACTCCCACCACTTGGCAGGTTTTGGGTAGGATCTGGGTTGGGGGCCTTGGGGTTTTTGGGTGGCCCCTTGTAGCCACTCAACCAAGTCCTGCCACGGGATGAGAGTGAATTTCCTTCCTGCCCTGGTGGATGCATATCATTAATCGCATTTAACACTAAAATACTAGATTGTAGTTCTTAAAGCTGAATACGTTGTCATACATTTGAGCCTGCTGATATGCTAGTTAAACTATTTCTATCTGCTGTTAACATTTTATGTCCTGTTCCTTTAGCTTTTTACTGGTTGCTGTTTCTAATCTCACCTTATGAGTTTCAAACTTTTGTTCTAAGTCTGAGTTATGGCAGCAATATGAAACTAACATTTTATGATGGTTTTCTGTACTTATTTTACTCATAGGCACATTCAGTACTTATTTTTGCTCAATTTTTATTCTTCTATTTCAGGCTTTGCCAACTGGAAGGGAGCTGTTATCATGTATCATAGCTCTCAAGGAATTATCTTCCTGCAGTCAAGGCAGAGGCGCTATTTTTTCCATTTATTCTCGGATACAATCTGTCAAAAACCATGATCCAGATGAAAATGATAGTCAGAGTAATTATCCTGATGAATATAGTTGGAGATTGTCTCCTCCCTTTCTTAATTGCTGGAAGAAGCTATTGATATCACTTGAATCTGACGAGAATGTTGTTCCCCTTGTCATTGAGACGGTCCATGCATTGTCTTTGACCGCTTTAAGCCTTTGCGTGGCAGGTAAAAAGTAAGTTACTTTTCAAACATCCTCTCTTTTCTCCTACACTGAAGTTTATGGACATTTTTGTTTGCCTTGTGTTTATGTGTCATGAGATAATTTGTGTTGGACATGACCTATAGGAAGTTGACAATTTGAATTCTGGTTTTCTTTAAGAAGCTTCAGGTTGTATGCGGTAATCAATCAATTATGGTCAATAGGTTGATGCCACTTCATATTTCTGAGTCTTTGTTTATTCCTTCTGTTTCTTCTATTGTTCCAGTGGTATTTTAGAAATATATTAGAAGAGTCATGTTTTATTTAGTTTGTGGGGTTTGTTGATGGATGAGATTACCAGTTAGGGGTGAGTTTTTGCCTTCTTTGAGACAATAATCATTTAGTTGCAGGCATGGATTTCTGTTTTAGTTGACCCGGTCGGCACAGACCGCTACTTATCGTGTCTAGCGTCAGCATAGGTCGTGCCCACACCAGCCATGCTAGTGACTGGTACAAAGCATGACAGCGGCGTGGTAATCCATGGTTTTTGCATGCTCTATCTAGTGGATTAATCACTATAATCTTTAAGTTAGAAGCAGTTCAAAACCTAAGTGAGAAGCTAGAATTGGCAAGGTTGTGATTGCTATCGAACTAGTTTTGGCCAAAATGGCAAAAACTGTTCAAACACCATGTATCACATGGTTCTACTTATGGGAGAAACATAACTAGGTTTGCATTCTCTTTCCGCCTAGTTTTAACTCAGTTCTTCAAATTGCTTTTTATTTTATTTCACCCACATTTAAGTGAATAAGTCTATTTTTCTTTAGGCACTACCACCATTAATGACCTGAAAACACATCAGAGCTTTAATGTAACAGATTAATAAAATAATTGAAACATAATCTCTACGTAGCAGTAAAGCCAAACCTTCCAATAATCATTCAACAACCCACAATATAGCAACCGCACAAGAGTAACTGTAAAGGGAATCTTGTATACATATAACATATGTAGTGGAAGTAATAGTGTACTAAGTGGATACAAGTCAACATTGTTGTTCATATATACAAAAGAATACCTTTCTACAATACTCATTGTAGAATGTTACTACACGTACAGCTGATATAACTGTAAAATAAATGTGCAAACTGGTTAGCATTATACCATAAAACTGTACAAAAGGAAGCTACATCTGTACAAAGCTCAAAAGTTGGGAACATGAAAGTTCTGATAATTCGTCATTTGCTGAAGGCTCCTTAGCTACCGCCTGAATACTCGAGATCCTCTAGACGGGGAACCACCTATTCTCTCATCGGCCTTTGCACAGACAGCCCAACAAGGGTGGGTTTAAACTCAGTATGGAGAACCACAACCACACAACCATGAGGATCTAGGCTTCCAGTCTAATCGCAACCTAGTCAACATTGCAAGTCACAAGACCTCTAGTCAGACAGCTTGCGACAGGTGCTAACCCTCCGGACCGCATCACGGGGCCAAGCTACCTAATTCTCACCCGAGAATGCCCTAGTTTCTCAGCCTGTAACACACGGACACCTGAGGCAAGCCTCGCCATGTTCAACGTAAAATGAGCAATCTCTTATCCTAGGACAATTTTCTACTCTTTTCTTTATTGCTTTCATACTTGAGTTGTCTATAATTACATGGATCAATACATCTAGAGGTATCTTCAAACACCTTTTATCTCAAAGCTAGGCTTGTTTAGGCTGAGCCTTCCAAGGCTGAATTCTCCCCTTGAGTTCTCTTCAACCACGTCCACCTCCGTCTTCTTTATCTTTCCCCCTCCACCTTCTCCACTGCCACCCACCCTTCTCTTCTTCTCTAATGCTAACCCTAGACACCCTTACTGCATCCTTACCTAACCCTAATACAGCCTTAAACCCTAGCTTGCAGTAACCTAAACCCTAGTTGTGCAGCCCCTCTCCTCCTCTTACCCTATTAACACCGTGGGTCACCTACGAGGCTTCAAAAAGATGATTTGGCAGCGCTATCCTTGACCTTATGCGACCATCGCCCAGGTATTAAAAGCTTATGAGAGAACTACTCGTAACATTTGGTTACACCCAACCAATTTGGGTGGATCTATAGGATCCCCATCTAACTTGCCTTCAGGTTAATGTTGTTAATGGTTTCAGAATTTAGCCATAAAAGTTGAGGAAAACTAATCTAGCTCCTCCTCCGATACCAGTCGATATGATGCCCATGCTGATCGGTGCATGTGTATCCTATCACAATGTCATCTCACACAGCTGGCATTATTGGCGTATGCACAGTTTTGACCATGCCATAGTACAGACACAGTATTTTGGCGGTCTTTTTCCGGCTTGGCAAGATTTTTATGACAACCTTTGTATACATATAGCTCACTATCCACTTAAAATGACTCCAGCAAACAGGAAATGTAGAAAGACTTAGTTTTAGTATCTATATCTATAACTGGCTTGACTAGCAGGTTCTATTGGTGGAAATAACAAAAGTAGCTTATTTTAATCAACTAATCTTGAAATGCATACTCGTGTCTTCAAGCCTAGAGGACTCATTAAGATGCATATATTCGGTGAAAAGTTATGTTAAATAGCATTATGTAGTATTAATAAGAGGAGGAAGGGATTCTACCTGGAATGAGATATCACATTATTTGAGAAACCCTAGATGTTGTCAGAGTAAAGGATCATCAACAAGGGGATTTTCGTGTGTTGTAGATGCTTATCCAAGACTTGTATCGTTCGATGATGCCATGTGAATCACTAGAAACATGTGAAGTGTATGGCAAACCCAACAACAAAAGTTTTGTAACAGGACTGGAGCAGGCTAGTGGAATTTCTATTTGTGAAGAGTGAATCTTCAGAATGTAGGTAGTACGTTCTTATGTTTTTTTTTTCCCTTTTGGGTGCTTTTCTAAGATCAGGAACTGCATATGTCCTGAAGATTGCAAAGTTTTTACCATTTTTTCAGTGATAAGGGGTATGTTCCATTTCATGCTGATGTTGAAATATCCATTAGTCTCTTACTCTCCATCTCAAGTAGTCTCTTATCTTCAGCCTCTCAATCTGCTTGCTTTTTAGTCCTTTGTGCCGATTTGCCAACTTTCCGAAACTAGCTCTGCAGTATTGTTGGACAATTGGTTTGCTTGCTTATGTATACCTTTCTATCTTTGCTTGTTAGCACCGAGTTAGTGCAAATGGTGAAGTCGCTTTTTGGGCTTTCACTTGGAGATGCTATGGATTCTTTTGACGAAAAGTTGAAGGTTCTTCATCAAATGATAGAGAAGTTAAAAGAGATAGGAGTTGAGGATGAGAATTCAATAAATTCAAATAAGAAGGCTAATTTGCAGCAGGTATGTATTGATTCCAAGCTTTGCTCTCTGATATCAACAGTGACATATTGACTTAACCAACCATTTCGCAGGTTTTGGTATCAGTAAGGTCAATGTTGCTTTTTCTTGGAAGTCCTTCCAGTTCATCATTCGTGTTGGAGGATATTGCTTCAAGGGAGATTTGTTGTTCAACCAGTCATGCAGTTCATTCTGCAATCATTACATCCAAGATAATGCCATCTTTGAATCTGGTATGTACTGAAGATGGGGCATTATCGTTTTCACATCTGTGGAAGTCCAATGAAAATTTGGACACTCTGGACGATGACAGTCTACTTGCAAGTTCTACAGAGAAGTTTGTCTGGGAATGTCCTGATTCTTTGCCTGACAGACAAACGATGCCAGCTCCACCTCCGAAAAGGAAACCACCAGCTGAGGGATCTGGAAGACGAATTAGAGATAGCGCAGGGCCTGAAGCAACTGGGTCAAATCCTTTTCCCCGAGTTGTGAACATGTCCAGTGGCTCTTCTGGACCCACTCGTAGGGACACATTTCGACAACGAAAGCCTAACACAAGTAGACCACCTTCTATGCATGTGGATGATTATATTGCCAGAGAGAGAAACATTGATGGTGTGACAAGTGGATCAAACCTTGGAATTTCCTCTCAGCGTGGAGGCTCTACAAGTGGGAGGCCTCCGTCAATTCATGTTGATGAATTCATGGCAAGACAAAGAGAGCGTCAAAACCCTATGTCTGTAGTAGTTGGGGACGCCTCACAAGTCAGGAATTCTTCCTCTGAAATTGGCAATGATCCTGAAAAGTTGGATAAACCACGTCGGTTGAAAGCTGATAATGATGAGGATGAGTTCGATATCGTGTTTGATGAGGAATCCGAACCAGATGATAGATTGCCTTTTCCTCAACCAGAAGATAATCTTCAACCAGCCCCTGCATTTGTTGGTGAAAGTTCTCCAGCTTCAATTGTTGAGGAGTCTGATGAAAATACTCAAATTGCACCTGAAGATGTTAGCTCACGCTTTGAGATTCCGTCAAGAAGGTCGGCATCTCAACACGAAATATCACGTGTTCATGAAATGAATGCTTCTGATAAAATCTTTCAAAGGCCAAACATGGAAAAACCTGTCATCAGGGAGCAATCTGATGAGTCAAGATATGCATCTCCAGTTTCAAGGTCAAAGGGTTTTGATACTCTGCCGGTGGTAAATCCTAGTATATATTCATCGTCATTGTTTAATATCTCGTCTGCATCATCTGCTCAATCATTGCCTCCACATGGTGCATATCAAAGGAACAGCCCTCAAAAAGCTGCTGATGGTTCTTTAGCTTCAGGATTTCAAGGATTTTCGGAACAGAGATTCTCCATGAACCAGCCACCTTTACCTCCAATGCCACCTCCATCTCATGGTGGTGCACAAGCTCAGATTTCTGAACCAGCACAAACACATTTATTGCCCTCCCTTCATGCTGTAAGAGATTTGCAGCCACCACTTCCTGCAGGCCAGCCTACGCAAATCATGAATGGCGGTGGTGCTGGCATACATGTGAGACTAAGTCCTCCTTTTAGCTGCAGTTTCTTATTTTTCTTATTTATTGTTTTTTGTCCGTCTGCTGCGTCTTCAGGAACATTTAATATGACGTTTAACTTGCAGCTTCAAGCGGAGAATTTATCTCCAATTGGCAACAGCAGCACAGCATCATTAGTAACCGCCCAGATGATTCTGGACTCCAAGTACTGGAATTTGGCTTCTTCAGGAAGCAAATTGCCTGCTGAGAACTTCAATTCTAATACTTCTGGGCGATCCATGCCTCCTCTTCCCCCTCTGCCTCCCCCATTCTCCAGTCCAATCATGCAATCGTCAGTACCAAATTCTAGTCCGCAAACATCATTGTACAATCAGGCTATTGGAAGCCAGGCGCCTCCACCTTCCACACCTCTAGGTTTGTTCTCCCCATCTAGCTTAGCTCATTACTCACTACCTCCATTTCCCTCCTCTCTGCTTATTAGCAAGTCTGGCTCTGCTACCGGAGCCCTTTTCGGCTCACCAGCACAGCAACCTGGTCAGAGCTCATCAAGTCTGTCGCCAAGTCTTTTGTATCCTGTTGCTAGTCTTCAGCCTTCTATGCAATCAATGCAACCACGGCCGCTACCACCACCTCCACCACAGCTGCCTCGTCCACCACCTCAGCACGCTGGGCCGTCTGTTCAGGTTTCTCATTCACCACCTGACCATCTGATGCCTTTGCAACAGAGCTCTATTCCAGGGCAAATACAGTCTCTCCAGATTCAAACGCAGCTCCAAATTCCGCAATTACAATTTTATTATCAAGCCCAACAACAGGAATCCCTTTTGCAACCTCTTCAGCCGCTTCTTGAACGAAGTTCGCAAAATTTACCACCCGATAACACCGCCCAGCACCAGAAGGAAGCAGGGATGACTTTACAAGAGTACTTCTCTTCCCCTGAAGCTATTCAGGTAGGTGTTTGGTGAATCTTATGATCATCAGCTATGGAACTTTTTGTGCATTTTGTACTTTGTTTCTGTTCCTAAGGCTCACTTCTACTTCTTGCAGTCTCTTCTGAGTGATCGGGAAAAACTTTGCGAAGTTTTGGAGCAGCACCCTAAACTAATGCAACTGCTTCAGGTCTGTAGAACGCCATTACTATTTAATGCTAAGTGACTAGATAGATTGTAGGCTTGCCACCGGTTTTTATTTTCGTATTTTTGAATGGTTCTTTTCCATTACGATGACCAACTTTCCAATGCTCAGGTTCTGCATTCCTGTTGATGGCACTAACGTGAAATGCTGTATGTCATGCTTTCTCTTGCATTCAGTTGAGGGCAAACAAAACAAATAATTGCCAAAAAAAAAAAAGATTGAAGCCTAATTTTGGTTCAGTTGAAACAAATTTTTTTGGGTGTGTCAATGGTGAAGCAACTGGAGAACCAATCTTATTATGATCTGGAACCTGTCATATGATATGATTGTAAATTGAAAGAAATTAATGTGGACCGATTTGTTTAGGTTGGATATACAAATGGTTTTGTACAACAATTAGTTGTACTGTTGACCCGTGCTAAAACATAGAGTATGTTTTGCTACTCTGCTATCAATAAATGGTCTTCAGGAGTATCAATCATTATAACGTGATTCACATGGTACATTTGGACTCCGGTTAGGTGGTTTGATTGGTCAAATGTTTGTCTTTTGGTGATGTAATGGTTTCTTCTAGAAACATTGTTTCATCGGACTTTTGAATGCCCTTTGATGCCCAGGGCATGTGATTCTTCAAGTTTGATTGCCGGTTCAAATATTTAATAGGTGGTGGTTGCGTATGCTGACATGGTCGGGCCGTGCCCTGATAATAGTGTATTTGGTGGACATGGCGTGTGTTTTCTCTGATTGCTTCTTATGGATCTGTTTAACGAAACCATGAAAAGGTTCATAAGTTAAAAAGGAAAGAGTTGCATGATTCTTTGTAGTGCTTACAAGGTGGTTTTTCCGACAGTTTAACAAACAGCTTTAATTATGTTTCAGTATGCTCTCAGCCGCGTAATCATCCTTTTTCATAGCGGTTTTTTGTTTGATCAGGAACGCCTGGGCCAACATTAGCGAAGAAAGAAGGATTACCTAGTAAAAGCAATTCCAGGAGCGAGGACTTGGTTCATCTTCTAGTTTTGAGAGATCAGCCCCACCAAGAAGCAGTTGCATTGGTGCATGATTTCAAACTTGGGGATCCTTTTGTCTCGCAAAGTCTGGGAGTGGCTTCCCATGTCAGTATCATCAAGCTTGTACCATTTGTAAACATTTTGTGTGCATTGCAAAATGCTAAACTTAGATGTCTTTTTTATTCATGATCATTGGCCATCAACTTGTATTGTATTGAATGGCTTATTAGTCGCTTATCTTGATAGGTTGTGCATAAGTAGTAATCTTTACAGGAAATCGTCTTCAATTGAACCCGATTTCTGGATCGAGCTTAGACTTGATCGACCTGATTTGAGCAGCTGACGGTTCGGCCCGACTCATGGTACACATTGGGTTGGGTCCGGGCGTGCCCTTTTTAGCCTGTCCGGACCCATGAATCCATTGGTGAGCAATACTTGCGAGTGGGTCAAATTCGGGCTGGGCCTAGCCTGACCCATTAGTTTGGACTGTTTTCTACACAACCATAGGTTAGGTGGGTCAATCAGCTACTTGGATTCATGTCAAATATCTTTGAGGATCCACCCCTAATGTCCTATCAGTTTATATATCTTTATATCCAGTTCAGTTCATAACCTTGTTTAGCCATATTATTAAATCTTTCGTATTATGTGGCAATTATTTTTTATTTTTGCTACATGTTGAGTTTCTGATTTGTCATAGAAATTTCAGTTTACAACGTCTCAATCTAAGTTAAGCCGTTGTGTTGAGAGATGATAGACTTTCAAGTATTTTAATCAACCCTAACTCAAAAGAGACATTATATACGGATTTGTCTAAAGAGATTCGATCAATTTTTTCATGTATGTTTTCTTCTTTTCATATGGATTTGCCTAACCTCTTTATATGGATCATGAGAAATTAGTAACCAATCATTTAATATCCAAAAAAGAAAAGATGTCTCAATCAGAATAGCTAGTAGTGGATTGCGAGAAGAGCGCTGATTTGTGGACATGTTGATGTGATATGTGCATTACACATGTTCGAATTGGTAGTGGGTTACCGACTCTTTCATCTAGTGCATCGGTAGTGGTCCATCGATGGACTAGATCAATGAATCTGTAGTCCGCTACTGATTGAATTATTCATCTAATCTATCGGTAGTGAGATACCGATGGACTCTATCAACCGATCGGTATCTCATTACTAGCACAATTCAATCGGTAGGGAGCTATCGATTCATTGATCTAGTCCATCGATAGATCGCTACCGATGAACTAATTGAACGAATCGATAATCCACTACCGATTCGGTGTCACATGTCCACGTACACAGCACCATGGGAGGCCAAAAAGAGTAGTTTAAAGGGCATGTCTATGGCATGTCGCCATAAATTAACCACCAATCTATAAATAAATATAACAAGTTAATGAGGACTAACAACCCCTTTGAGCTTTCTGTCTTTTGACTAATTGATACCTTTGTGCTGCATGTTAACCCACCAGACAAGATTGCATTGCATTCATAAACTTTACCATGATACCCTCTGAGAAGTCAATCCCAGTACTGACAGGCAATTTAGCGGTGCTGGTTTCGCTCTTTCTAACAATGAAGGGCCACTGGAAGTTGTCCAGCTGGATGTATGGTAAGTATAATCTCCAAAAAATCTCCTTTATATGTATATGTTATACAGTTCTCCTCATCTATTTTTGTTCATTGTCCTAGCATCGCTAAATCATGAATATCTACAATTGAAAGTAAATTTGAATATTTTCTTGCAGGTAAATCCTGCGCGCAGCGTCTGCGGAAAGAGTGGGTTGTCGTGGGTGATAGGAACTCGGCTTTCTTTCATAAACTTGTTTCTTCAAGAAGTCATCGATCGAAGGTGAAGGAGCTTGTAGTGGGGGATGGTGCTACAGTGTCTTCAAATGAGGAGATGGGGATGGAGTTCGCACGCTACTTTTCTGAGCTCTGGACAGATAATGGGAGCCATGTAGAGGGTGATCTACCCGCGCTGTCGCAGGTGTCGAGAGAGCACAAGGAGTCGCTTTGCCGGTCTGTTTCTGAGGAGGAGGTCAAGGAAGCGGTCCTCATGCTGGGGAAGATTAAATGTCCAGGGCCAGACGGAGTGCCGGCTGAGTTCTACATGAGGAATTGGTCTGTTGTTGGAGTGGAGGTTACTGCTGCAGTTTTGGCTTTCTTTAGAACTTGCTCCCTTCCTTCTGGCTGGTGTGAAACATTGGTGTCTTTTGTCCCGAAGTGTGTGAACCCCATGGTGATTAAAGACTTTCGGCCGATCAGCTTATGCAATGTAAGTTATAAGATTGTCTCTACAATTCTTGTGCAAAGATTGAGAGAGGTACTGGGAGATGTAGTAGGGAAGGAACAATCGGCGTTCATCACAGGGAGGTCTATACATGATAACATTTGTGCAGCCCAAGAACTGCTACACTCCATGGAGGTTGCACCATTGTCGAGAGCGGCCATGGTTGTCAAAGTAGATCTCAGCTCGGCCTATGACAGGGTGCGGTGGGCGGCATTGAAGGAGGTTATGTGCTGCATGGGTTTCCCCACGCCGTGGGTGTCATGGGTGATGGCGTGCGTGACCTCGCCAAGCTTCGCCTTTATAGTGAATGGGAGGATCTCAGGCAGAGCGAGATCACAACGCGGGTTGCGGCAGGGCGATCCACTCTCACCTTACTTATTTTTGTTGATGCAGGAAGTTCTAGCCAGACTAGTTTCAAGGCCGGGGGTGGGCATACGGGGTATGCAGCTAAGACGAGGTGGAGGGCGATTCTCACACCTACTCTACGCGGACGACTGCCTCTTTGCTTCGGACGCAGATCTTATGGAGGCTCGGAAACTTAAGCTGCTATTGGCTAGATTCAAGACTATCTCTGGGCTTGGCATCAATCCAGCAAAATCTAGCGTGAGGATCTCACCAGTGGTCCCTCTTGAGAGGTGATCCCTCTTGAGAGGCGCCAGGTCATATGTAGAATCCTTGGCATTGGAGAGGCAGCAGGCGCATGGAAATATATGGGTACTCCGATCAGTGGCAGGAGACTTAGAGCACCGGACTTTGGGGAGCTTATTGACAAGCTAGTTCTGAAGATCTCGTCGTGGAAGGCTGCGATGTTATCAGAGGCAGGGAGGGTTATTCTAGTGAGATCGGTCCTTCAGGCCATTCCAGTGCATACCATGATGTCTTCGCTGGTGCCGGTCTCTGTGTTGCGCAAGATGGAAACATTATGCCGAACGTTTCTCTGGAGGGAAGCAGGAGCTCTGTCTCGTGTGCAGTGGGAGGAGGTTTGCAGACCAACTGAACTGGGTGGGTTGGGCATCCGCAACTTGGTCCGGTGGCAAAGGGCTCTACATATGAGAAGGGCTGCGAGATTCTTGGAGGGGCAAAGCTCAGCTTGGGAGACAATTACTAGAGATAAGTATGAATGGAGGGGTTTCATCCCTTCACGCCCTCGATCCATACCTGCATCTATATTCTGGAAATCCATCTGTCGTGCAGCAGAGGAGCTTAGAGCAGCCGTAAAATTTACCCCTGCTCCTGGTAGCTCCATTGATCCGCTGAGAGAATGGTGGGTGGGGGAGGGACCTCTGTCGCTATGCCCAACAATGGTTAGAGTGGGTGGTACTCTGGAGGTTTCTAGCTTGGGGGGTATGATGGCTAATGGCTGCTGGTGTAGGAATCTAGTGGATCAAGAATTCCACGAGGTATTAGCGCGGGAGGTTTTGGAGATACATATTGACCCGGGGCTAAGCCGTGACCAAGCGAGGTGGGTGTTTAATAGAACAGGGAAGCCGGTTGCTGCATCCCTCTATCAATGGCTTGTGACGAGGGAATGTGGGGACTCTGCTATCTTTCCGCAAGTCGTGTGGGCTAATGTCTGGAGTTTGCCGGCAGGGCCAAGGGTACGCCATTTCATTTGGAAACTGCTCCATGGGCGCGTGCCATCGCGCGACTGCTTATGGAGAAGAGGTGTGATCCAGGAACGATGGTGTCCGAGAGGGTGCGGGACTGTGGAATCGATCCGCCATATTCTAGGGGACTGTTTTTATGCAAATAGGTTCTGGAGTCTCCTTCTCCCAACGTATGAGAGGTCATTGCAGGGCTGGAACCTCGATTGCATACTTCACTTGGTTACTGAATCCTCCTCCGCCAATGTGACTAATAAATGGGTGAAGACTCTGGCGGGGTATGGCTTGTGGCTACTTTGGAAGGATAGAAACGCAGTTTTATAGCGCGATGAAGGTGTCCCAGCGGAGTCACTTATATGGCGAACTAGGAGGTTAGCAGAGGAATTTTGACATGGGAAGGGGTGGAGCCGTGACCCTGGCTATGTAGTTCATCAGAGAAGAGAGGCCGGTTGTGCAGTGTTACAATCTGATGGCTCTTGGGTGCATGGATCTACAGAGGCTGGCATTGGCGTTGTCGGCTGGAGCAGTGATGGGACTCCGGAGTGGACAATTATGCGAAAAGTGCTAGCTAATAGCAGTGACGAAGCTGAGTTAATGGTGATCTGGAAAGGGTTGGAGCAAGCAGTGGGGAGAGGTCTTGGTAGGGTGATGGTGGAGTCTGATTCAAGGAATGCAGTCAACTACCTGAATGGAAGAGAGGTATGGGACGTGGAGCTACAACCGATTCTCCGGGAAATTTGGAGTTTGAGTGCGAATATGGGAGGGGCTATCTTTGTGCATATCCCCCGTACCTCTAATGATATTGCTGATGATCTTGCTCGTAGGGCGCGTATGGGAGCTGCTGATGAGCAGATAATGAGTGTAATGTAACTGTGTGGTAAGCGTATGATGTAATGCCTAGCCAATTTTGGCTCACCTAAGCAGAAAGAAAAAAAAAAAAAAAAAAAAAAAAATCCTGTGCACATTGTTTGGAGATAACAAGACTCGGCTCTACAAATATTGGACGGTGATAGCTTTAAGCCTTTAATACTATAGTTGCGCGCTCTTTAGTAAAAGTTTCATCCGTAGATCGATCATTCGCAATGATGCTATATTTTCTTTTAAATTCCATTGGTAGACAGATGCTTATAAGATTACTGGTTGCTACGATTTAATGTGTCCTGGTTTTGTTCAAGTTGATCAGGATATTCCTATTGGTTCTTACTTTACGCCACTGTCAACTTATATATGGGGGAGACCAGTATCAAATTACCCTTGAAATTTACAAGGTAAATCAAATTAACGCTTGTCCATTAATTTTATGTATGACATTTTTTTCACAGGATTATTGGATTATAGTAAGTGTTCACATATATTCCATCCATGATTTTTGTAGGAATTAATAGAAAGGTTTAGTAATGCCAAACCCAGGAAATTAATAAGTGTTTCATGGACATATTAATTATATGCGCGCAGTTGTGTGTAGTACGTACGTAGTGTGTTCATGTCTTGTTGAGTTTTCCACTCACTCTCTTGTCATGTTAATTACATGCATGCAGTCTGTTGTACGTTCTTGAAAGGTACGTTTGGAATAAAATGAAATGACTTATTTGGTTTCATGCTTTTCTACCATTCAAAGTACACCAACAATCAGAAAGGATCTACAAGTTCGATAGATATTGTTTCGAATAGCTGCTGCAAGTTTTTTCATAATGAGACTCTTTATATATAGTTGGGTTAGCTAATTTCCCAAGTTCATTATTAATTTTGCGCTAGCTCTTAACTTGGCCTTTATATCTTCACTGAAATTTCTTCAGATGTTCATGTTACCAAAACTCAAGAACAATAAGCTCAACTATTATGCAGAAGATGGCATGCACTAACTAACCCACTACGGAACCATGCACCCATTAATTTGCTTCCAGCTATATATAGACTAAGAAGATTTTATCCATAGATCGATATATAAGGCCCCTTATCCGAAGATAAGTATCGTTATCCTCTATCCTTATCCGAGGATAAGAATCATTATCAACATTGATGAGTCTGCCAAGTGTACAGTGTGCATGCATGCATGGCTCTCAGCCCAGGTATGACAGCTAATTACCTTCCCTTTAAAGGAGTAGCTAGTGTAACTGACGGCCAAAGAGCATCCATATATATAATTATATATAGGAGAAGCTAAGCTAGCTAGATAGTGGTGGTGGTGGTGGAGACCGGAGAGGTTTGAGAGTAGTCATGGCTCTTAGGGTTGTCGCTGCTCTCCCCATGTATTGGAAGGCCATGGTCGTCGTACTTCTGTTGTTGATTAGGGTTCGCATTACAGTGAGTAGTGATCGTGAGGCGGTGGACGAACTAGAGCTTCCACAACTGAGTACAGAGGAAGAGATGGAGTTGGAGGCGCAGGTGAAACTTCTCAACAAGCCAGCAATCAAGTCCATAGAGGTAACGCCGCCTATCAATCGATGATATATATATATATATATATATATAGCTTGCAACCATTAGGTGTTTTGTTTGGTTAATGCATCCATTCTCAGTGTAGCCATGGATCGAAAACAAGTCTAATAATTCCACCTTATTTAGTGTTAGGTTATACATCCAAATTAGGTTCATATTTAATTACATCTAGAATATATTATGTAAATATTTTAGTTAAGGGAACATTATATATTTCCTCGAGAATCTTAATAAGAGGTGAGGAGTACTTATAATTGATCGTAGAATAACCATTGCAGTTTTAAATTCTCTTTGATTTTTGAATTCAGGCAAAGAAGATTTTTACATATAATTAATAAATTTGGTAAAACTTTCATTTTTACAGACCGAAGATGGAGATATCTTTGATTGCGTTGATATCCACAAGCAACCGGCTTTTGATCATCCTTTGTTGAAGAATCATACAGTTCAGGTTGGTGTCCAACCCTCTTTTTGTTATGAATTAATTAAACCAGTATATATGATTTGTTCCTGTTTGTTGATTTCGATATGCTTAATTAGATTTTAAAACGAAAAATATATTTACTGATCATCTGAAAAAAATTAATTACAGGCCGGCCTATTATGTAAAATCATATTTGTTTCTGTTTTTCATATGAAAACTGACTTATATATTGACATTTGCTGTTCTGAAATTCTTAATAGACATCTCCAGAATCTTCCATAGAACGTCCGGAAAATGCTAGTTATATAGAACTACTTCAGCTCTTGAGCGAGCCATGTCCATCAGGAACCGTCCCGATTCGTAGGGTTCGAAAGGAACATCTTATATGGGGGCGGTTGTTCAAACCATTTCTCCATGAAAATTATTCTTCCAGTGAGCAATCAACCAATTCAGTCCCTAAATTCATCTACCAGGTAATATATGTATATATATATATATATATATATATTAATATTAATATCGTATGTTGATGATTAATTAATGTTTTTCATATTTTCCTATAATTAACTTATATAATAGCTCTCCTAGATTTCAATTAATCGATCGATCATCTATTTACATGGATCGATCGTTCTTCGTGCCAATTACGTACGTACCGTGTAAAATGAACTGATTGATCGCGCCCTCTACTCTTCTCTACGACTCAGCGAGCAATGACCAGGATTCCAGTAAAGAATACTGGGGCAAGAGCAGACATCAATGTCTACGGCCTGCCTGGCATCACCAACAAGCAAGGTAGTGCTTCTTTAATCGCCATTCATAACTGGGACGGTGGGTTGCAAGCTATACAAGCAGGATGGACGGTAATAAGTATATTTATTTATTTTTTATTAGTGATTTAACGTACTTTTCTTAAAATTATCACATGTACTTGTTATCATCCATCTTTCAATTCTCTTATTCTCAGCCGCTCCTTATTGAATCCTCATATATATAAAGCTTTTCAGATCATGTTTTCCTCTTTTTTCGACGATAATTTTCATGCATTTAATTAATTTGCAATATGAGATGCAGAATTTCACTCTTTTGTTTCTGTCTTCTTATTAGCTAGGTTCTACCTGCATTATATGGAGATGGAAAGACTCGGTTATTCACGTATTGGACGGTACTGATCATCAGTTCTAATATTGTTTCAAGTTTTACTCATATATAGCTTAATTAGTAGGCCATCAACATTCAACAACATTGCTAATTATAATTTCATCATATGGTTGGTTGCAGATAAACAAGTTTGGGAATAATGGTTGCTTCAATATCCTGTGTGCCGGTTTCGTTCAGACCGATAGGAGTATTCCTTTAGGCGTTGTGATAAAACCATTGTCCGAGCTTGGTGGAAGGCAAGTTACCATACATATAGAAATATATAAGGTAAACTAATTTAATTAATCAATACTCATCAGCGCTAGCGTAAATTAATTTTACTTATATCCAGTTAGTTAGGGTACTTTAACTATGAAAACTAACTATAGCTGAAGTTAATATATATATATATATATGTGTGTGTGTGTGTGTGTGGGTTTCACAGTATTTTGATCACATATATAGTTATAACTGCTATTTAATGTGGGTAAAAAAGAAAAAATATATAACTTGAAATAACTGAAAAATAAAAGACCTGTGATCTTTATGATGAGTGACTAGTGATTTTATAAGCTAGTCACAGTTTTAGTAATTCTTTGTTACTGATCATGCATGGTTTCATCTCATGCTATATATATATATAGGAACCGAAAACCCAGGATTGGTGGCTCCAATTCAACGGTAAAGCTCTGGGATATTGGCCCAGGACCCTCTTCCAGAGTCTGGCGGACCATTCGCATGAGGTGAAGGTGGGGGGCATTGTGACCTACACTGAAGACACCGTCGGACCGCCGATGGGGAACGGCCATTATGAGCGCGGGGGTCCGAAGCCTTGCTACATCGAGCACGTCCAGCTAGTGCAGGGTGGAGAATTCAACAAGGTCGACAACACTCAGGACTATGACATGACCAATCATAACTGCTACTGGGTTAATGAGTTCTGGAATTCCCGGATGAATTTTGGAGGACCAGCAGGCTGCAGTCACTAATATAACATGCATGTTTGACGAGTTTGGAATAAAATGGAACGTGCGATATGATCAAGGTTTCATGCATTCAGGGCAAGTATCTTTGCTAGCTGTTTAATTAATTTGGACCATAATTAGTAGGCTAAAATCTGGTTCACCCTAAACCACATATATATATATAGAGGGGTTATCCTGATATCGTCCATTCCCATCCGACGATCAGGATCAAGTTCGGGCTTATTAAACCCCCCCCCCCCTCACACTCAGCTTCTTCGCCACCGCCTCCCCCGAGCCAAAGCTTCTTCACCGATTATGAACTGATATTTGTTTCTGAAATTTCTTAACAGCCGATTCCAGCATATTTTTCAGAACAAAAAAGTAAGAAGAATTTAACAACAGCTGGAGAGGCAACATATATTTAGATTCATGAAGGAGGATTGTCCATCAGGAACAGTCCCTATTCGGAGTAGTGTGTTCATGTCTTGTCGAGTTCACTCTCTTGGCATGTTTCATGTTGTGTACTGTTGTTCTTGAAAGGTTTGGAACGGAATGAATGAATGATTTGGCATCATGCTTTATTCCATTCAAATTAAGTACACCAACAATCAGAAAAGATCTCCAAGTTTGATAGATGTTTAGAAGCTGAAGGTTTTCCAACAGTTTCATGAAACTTTGATTTGGGTTAAGGCCAGTTTCCGAAGGAATTTTTGCCACTTGACCTGTATATCTTCACTGAAACTTCTTCAGAAATTCACAAAAATTCAAGAGACAAGACGCAAAGAAATACTTTTTTCTACATTGCTGTTTTTTTCGTATTTACATACAGTGACATATACATTGTTGTCTACAATTTATAAACTAGCATTGGCTTCTAAGCTGTTTTTTTGCGGCCAGATGATGAACTGGCCACTGATCGGATGAGCAATACCATCTATTTGAGATTTTAGACTGCCTCATCACCATTAACAAGACCTCAGGCTCCCTTAGGGTCATTTTCATCATCATCCGTGTCAAGCTCTAGACCTTCGGCAGCTAGAAGTTGACTGATGACTTTCCGCTTTTCTTCCTCTGCTTTTCTCCGCATTAAATCTCTTTTCTTCAGGACGAGGGTATGCCTCTTCAGGGTTGTGTTGAAATTCTCCAAGGATGCTTTCTTCTCTTTAGCCAAAATCCTCCTCTCTTCCTCCGGATCGATCTAATCTCCATCAATGTGAAACACAAATGAAGTCAAATAACTTAGATATAGAAACAAAACGATAATTAAGTGGATTTATATCGTCAAAAAAGACTTATAAAGTCCGTGCTAAATTGAACTAAAGTAACAAAAAGATGCAGCATCAAGCTTAGATGTCGCTATTCGCCATTAGAACAAACAGAATCATCACACAGTATAAAAGCAGGACTGCACCTGATATGGGCATTAACTTTATGATTATCTGGTGGAACAGTTCAGCAAGGAAGACAAAACAACTTTTAGTTTCAGAACTTTTTTAAATGATGAAAGAGATTAAAACTTTATTCCTTGCACAGAAGCCAGTCATATTTCAGATAGGACAAGAAAATTGCAGATTACAAGAAAGACTGATCAGATATCTCAGGACAAAAATCATGCACCACTTAAGGCTTCTCTAATGCCAAAGCACCATATGCTGTTTACGCATTCAAAATTTGCCACTAAGAATTCAGCCAGGTTTGATCCAAGAGAGAAGAAATTGAGAGATGGATGGGTATTTTCATGTTAGAAAGTAATATACCTTCGAACGGGAGAGACGTCGTACACGGATATTCATCTCATGTTGTTGTTGCTCAGCCCAAGCTGCAATTGCCATATCACCATGCTGATCAAAAGCTTTTCTCTTCTTCATCAACCATTCCATCCATGCTGCTGAAGCCTGAAATACTCACCAAAAAGGATATCAGGATGGCAAAAGGAAATGCAAACAAGCACAACAAACTACATTCTAAATTCACAGCCATATGCACTAATTGCAGGGGGGAAAAATCCCAAGTTGAAACGGCAAAACCTGCAAATAATTCCTCGAGAAGGCAAAAGTTTCTATATAGGGAGACATGGAGGTTCAATGCAAGAAATACTCAAATAGGAAAACGAAGTGCTCAAAGAACAGCAGAAAAAAGAGAATTGCATAAATAATGGAATAAAACCATCTAATAACTAACGAGAAAATGTGTGAGAGGCATATAATTGATTGTCTCGATAACAAAGGAATGTAAACAGGTGACTGCAAGATTTCGGATGTTAGAAGAGAACAATGAAATAAAAATTCGATGACTGTGCTTTGGCAGACGCATTTTGTGAAGCAAAACTCGAACAGAAATAGCTCAAAACCGCAATAAACAGAGAAGATGTTTTGGAAGAACAAAAGCAAACAAATTCAAAACGAATATAAGTACCATTCATGGAAATTAACAGAGAATTGCATGTCTGTAGTGCTAGAAAACGACTTGTAGTGGATAGGAATATAGTTTCTTGAGACTAAAGTCTTATTAGTCATATGAAAGAATGTGTACATCGACTCAATCAACAGTCTCAAGGAAGAACAAGCATTAATTCCATGGTGGAAAGGCGGATAACCAGTCCAGAAATATAAATATGTACTTCCTAAAACACAAATGACCAGCACGGATTTTTCTGACACAGGTCAGAAAGAGAGGGTTCATGAGAAGGGTTCAAGAAAGTATAAATAGACACGATAACGAATAATGATGCATAGCAATGTCCTCTTACAAACTACTTGCCCCTGGGAAATCATTATTCACATGAAAGTTCATCAAAAGGGCAACTCAAGACAGATTAGCACATGACCATAAATGACAGCCATTTGGTTGTGCACGAATACAATCTCCAAATGGCATATAGATAGAACTCCAAGTTATAGGCATACACATTTGATCGCCTAACCATAATTGAATCGACAAAAACATCTAAAAGGAAACATGTCAAGTGTATTTATTCTTTAATTGAAACAAATCAGTAATCAGGCATATGCATACATGTGCATACTAGAGAGAATTATTTGCCCAAATATGTCAGAAAATCTTCAATGGAACTCTTCTGCATTAAATCTGCAACACTATTATTTATGTAAAAGTGTCTGATCTCAAAAATAGTGAAAAAAATATTTTTCTTTTTGAACAGTATCCAGGAAAACTCGATCTCCTGGGGTCTATAACTAAGAGCTTCCTGGCTCCTGACAATCTGTAGTAAGAGGGAAGGCAGGACCTTTGTCTGAAATTATCTTGGACTTTTGATACTGAAAATAAGTTGCATAGATACCTCCAAAACTTCAGATATGTGAGAATAACACTTTGTTCAAGGAGACATTGCATACCTTCATTGGGTTGACTCGGTGATCTCTATCATATTGTCGTCTCTTTTCGCCATCAATGAGCAGCTCATATGCAGCTTGAATTTTAATAAACCGACCTTCAGCTGTTTCCCCTTCCTTGAGAGTCCCTCTACCATCATACACTATTATGCAGAAGGAAACAACACTTTAGCAATTGACAGCCTACACAATCTTCAGAATCCGCTCTTCTTTCATACACTAATATGCAGAAGGAAAAAACCACGAAAAATAATGCCCATAGTCATACCACAAAGCACAAGGCTCTTGACACATGCCACATGGATTACTAAGAATCCACATGAATATAACAATTAGGAAATGATTGTAATGATAGATAAACCTTAAATAAAGCAGAAGTTACAATTCTCCAAAAGATTGTGCTCTTACATTTAGAGTTATGATTGATGCAATGAACAAACTTGATTATTTCTTCTGAGATACTACCAATGTTAGTATTTCAAACATTTCAGTTGTTACCGCTTTTCTCATCATTCAAAAGAATAAAAAACCCACGCTGATGCTGATCAAAACCCAAGAATAATAGCAAATGCAATCAAATTAAATGTTACCCGAGACACAAGAAACCAACCATCAGGGTGATAGAACTTAGCCAATCGCCTGTATGCCGCCTTTATATTCTCGTCATCAGCATTCCTTTCCAGCTCTGCCAACCACACCAATTCCAATCAAACCAAGAACAACAGAAAGCCCACAAAAATCGAACTTTTTATCTCAAAACCTAAGTCTAAACTACAAGAACTAAACAAGAAGAGCATGAATTCAATGCGGATACCCAGGGTTTCGTAGGGGGAATTCTCGGTGTTCCAGTTGGACACCCTCCTGAGCGTTCGGCGGTGACCGGAACGGTGGGATTGGTCGTCAAGAAAGGAGTGGCCGGGGACGGATGGCGGAGGACGGAGGATGCCAGGGTTCCTCCCGGAGGAGGAGGGTGAGAAGGCCCGGCACGGGTGCGAACGGCGGCCCACGATCACCGACGAGATGATCGTGTTAGGGCGGCAGATCGACCTGAGGGTGCTCATTCTTACGCTGAGAGAGATGAGGGCTAGAATTAGGGTTCCGAGGTGGGGGAGGTGGAGATCGTTCCACCCCAGACGGGAGATTCCTCCAACGGTTGATGGGGAGATTCATCTAGGACGGAGCATGTTACGTGGCGAATCCTCCTCTGCTTGCTGATAGGCTGTCTGCTGTTCGTTCTAGTGTAGCCACCCTTTGGAAAGTATGATGTTCGAGAACCCCATTCGGGCTGAGCTCGATCGCACATTTTCAGCTTGGTTCGAGCCGAGTTGCCATATGGCTTGATCCAACCAAGATTGGGCAATTTCCTGAGACATCCTGATTCAATCCGGCCCAACCCGATCTAATTTTCTACTATTTTTAGGTAGACTTAACTAGTTAAAATGCCAAATTTCGGGCTTCTGTTCTCTAAATCGACTTGTTTTTAGACCACATCAGATTTGGAGGCACTTGGCTTGGCCTTATCCTGACTTGGCTCGGCCTTATCCCGAATAACGATCGAGCCAAATACCAAGTTGAATCAACTAAGTTTGGAAGTGATTTCCACCGATAAATTACTCCCCAAGCATGTTTATTAGGAACACGGCTTCATTCGGTTCAAAGAAAAGTGTGTTAGGGCGTAACAAACACATGCCCAAATAAAAAGTATGTGGATCTTTTGAACATTTCTAGTTATAGGTTCAAAATCATATCATTAAGACTATGTTTGGTAAGGGGATAGGGGTGAAATAACCCCATTATTCTCTATTTTATTCACAAGTATAATTGGTTTAGCAAAATAGGAATAAAAAGAGTCATCCTCGAGTTTGGGGATAAATTTTCCCCTTATCCCGCATTTAAAAACCCAACTTTTTATCCCATCAAATAAAAAACATATTTTGGTTGGATAACTTATACTTTATAATAATGAGTATTTTATAATAGGCATTAATCTCTAATTTATATTATATATTAGAGAATATTTTTATAAATGTTTTTTTTATCTCTAATTTAAGTAAGTAATCTCAAACCATAATTTATAATAATTTATAATATTATTAGACGCATATTAGCGCTCTTGAATAAATTAGTTAAATTTTGATATATTATAAAGTAATCTGCACTAATCTCTAAAGTATGACTAAATTAGAAAATCTCGAAGCATAAATTATATTTTATTATAATATAATAGTTTTAAAATCTATTTTATGCATGAATATAATAATATACATTTGTTATAGTATATGCATGAATATCGACCCATTACTAAAAATGTATTATAATATTATACACAAGAATTTCAAAGATTGTCAAAATTCCTATAATTATTGGTTCAATTCTCAATATATCCTGTATAAAAGCATTTTTGATATTTGATCTTTTGATTTCTAACCATATTCCACCTTTTAGCCCCCCTCATTATTCACACATACATAACTCAAAAATCTCTTAGCCAAGAATAGTCTATCCCCTTACCAAACGATCAGAGGTTTTGGAATATTAATGATATAGAGTCTAAAATTTGTTAGCTCGAATCAAGTTGAGTTACATTGGTACCAACTTACTTGACATTGTTTTTTTTTTTTAAAATCAATTAATATTAGCTGTTTAAGAGGTTTTACTATTTTGATGCTAAATATTCACGTGAGAACTCTTTTTGATTCAGATTTGGCTTTTTACGTAGCACTGAAAGGTATAAAGGTACAGTGAAAAAGACAAATAATTTACCAATTACGGAACTGAGTTAGCTCATGGCCAGCTCGGATCACGCCGTTCCTGTTGGATTCTAGCGGAGTACACGCCGTGATTCCCGCAACCGTCACTCACCCATTAATGGACCCTCTCGCTTCGACGCTTCCACTTGGGCAGTTGGGCTCCGTCGGGGTCACAATCCTGAGTTCTAATTAAGGGGCCGTAAAATATAAATAAGGTCAAAAAATAGTTTAGTATCCTGTAATTTTCCAATTTTGCAGTTTAGTACGACGTACTTTCAAAATTATTAAAAAATGCTTCAAGTTACATAATAGTTGCAGTTTAATACCCATCATCCGACGCCATTACATATTTTAAGGCCAAAAAATACTTTGGCACCTTGTAGTTTAAAATTTTTTTATTTTAGTACCACGTTGTTTAAAAATTATAAAAAACATTTTTAACTTGAAGCATTTATAGTTTAGTATCACGTTATTTAAAAGTACGTTGGATCCAAAATGACCAGTTTAAAAACGTGGTACTAAACTATAAATGCTCCATGTTAAAAATGCTCTAAGTATAAACCGAGGTTAAAAATGCTTTAAGTTTTGTAACTTCAGATATTTTTTTGTAATTTTTAAACAATGTGATACTAAAATGCAAAATTTTTAAACTAGGATGCCAAAGTGATTTTTGACCTATAAACAATAAGGAAAGGCGCCAAAAGGAGACCTCTTACGTCACCCTCTCTCTCTCATGGCTGCGGCGAGGAATCTCTGGCGGCGGAGCTCCGGCGAGGCAAGGGCGCTTCGCCGTTGGGCCTCCTTGTCAGCAGCGCCTTCGCCGCCGACTCTGCCGGCCTTCGATCACGAGCCGAGGCCTTACAAAGGGATGCTCGCCGATGAGATCCTCGAGAAGCGCAAGACTTATCTCGGCCCGTCCCTATTTTACTACTACCAGAAGCCAGTAAATAATAGAAACCTTTCTCTCTCGATCTTTTTCTTATCTTTTATCTCCTCCATTTATGGCGGTGATGTTTTGGAACGTAGTCTTTGTTCGATGGGCCTATGTTCTTAACCTAGGGGGTGTGGACTGTGGTGATCAAGTTGCATTTTTTATTCTTAGTTAGTGGCGATGATATTTATTTTGGAATTCTAGAGTTATGAGTGTTTGTGATACTTGTGATCTTTGTGATGGTGATGAGAATTTGGATTCAAATTCTGGAGTTCTTGGCCCACTTGGTATTTATCGGTGATAATTGAGATTTTTTTTGAAGTTTTAGAGATTTTTAGTTCTTAATTTTTTGGCAATGATGAGGTTTTACTGTAGAGTTCTATAGTTTTAATGTATTCTGGTTCTTAGACATTTATGGCAGTCGGTTGTTGTTTAGTAATCGTAGTGATTTGGTACGTGAATTATTTCTATTAGTAGGATTTTAGTTTGATCAGATAATCTAGCCTTTTCTCGAGCACAGGGTCATTAATTTGTTTCAATTGAGGTTGATTGATCTCCTAAGAACATGGGCACTTGTTTCCCAGGTTGTGCCATTTGATGATCTGATTTCAGTGGAAATGCATTGTTTGGATGTAAAATATACAGGGGATTGCAATTGATAGTCCATTAATGTGCTCCATCTGTTGTTTCAGCTGAACATAGTGGAGGGAAAGATGCAGTACCTATACGATGAAAATGGAAAGAGGTATCTTGATGCATTTGCTGGGATCGTCACAGTATCGTGTGGCCATTGTCACCCTGACGTGGTAAATGCCGTGGTGGAGCAGTCTAATATCCTCCAGCATACTACCACCATATACTTAAACCATACCATTATCGAGTATGCAGAAGCTCTGGCATCAAAAATGCCGGGAAACCTAAAGGTATTGGCTTATTTTTCACCGAGGCTTTTGGTTGATCTACTTCTCGAGCAGCTTTCAAATTTTGATCAAGCATAAAACAGGCAATGTACTGACAGATAGAAGAAGAGATAGGGCCTATTTGCATGTGATCATTAAGAATGTCACACCTCCTTTGATTAATTTCAGATAGGAGCGCATAGAAGGGAAAAAATGAATGAACCAATCAGAATACCACAACAAAGGTTGCCTTTGAAGTGAAACATCAATGAATAGTCCTAGAGCTAGCATTCATCCATTTGCTACTGCTAAATAAGATCTGGGATTCACATATAAAATTTAGCTTAGCAGCAATAATTGTTAGGTGAGAACTGGAAGGAAATTTTAACAAATTGAGCAGTAATTCGTAGACTAGTTTTCAGAGTAGAATACAAAGAGAGAGGATATTGGGAGCAGCGCGCAGATTTGGTATAATTTTAAGTCCTAAGTAGAATCACATGCTTGATCAAGGTGTACTTAAAATGCTTGATCTCATAACTTGGGATGTTCTTTTGCTTTAGATCGCAGCATATTATGTTAAATGCAGAGAATTCTTTACATATCTTATATATATATATATATATATATATATATATATATATATATATATATATATATATGTATCCTAGTATATGCTGTTCATAATATCAGTTGAGGGAATGCAGGTTGTTTATTTTGTGAACTCTGGAACTGAAGCAAATGAATTGGCAATGTTGATGGCTCGACTCTACAGTGGCAATCTTAGCATGATTGCGCTGAGGAATGCTTACCATGGTGGAAGTGCAGGAACATTAGGGTTGACGGCTCTGCATACATGGAAATACCCCATACCTCAGGTTGGTATCCATTTTAGGGTCAATGACATGATATTAAAATTACTTTATAGATGTTATGTATTGTTTGTTTATCGGGAACACTTGTGTAGTTTTTCAAAATGGCTTTGAGCTTTTTAGGTGAGTGTGAAATTTATTATTACCCTTCGTTCCATGACTTGGCTTTTACCTCCTGATCTGTTGTCTGTGATGCTGGAATTGTTAGTTCACTGAAACCTCGTGTTAAAACTTTTGGTCTTGTGCATATCCGTGGTATAGTTTGTCCAACTTCAATTCGAAATATTTCAAACCCTATAGGTTTCTTCTTCATGATTAAAACCTTTTCCCCAACAATTTCCACAGGGTGAAATTCATCATGTCATAAATCCCAACCCATATCGTGGGGTATTTGGTTCCGATGCTGTATGTTATGCGAAAGAAGTACAGGATCACATAGATTGTGGTACTTCTGGGAAAGTCGCAGGGTTTATTGCCGAAACTTTTCAGGTCTGAGCTCCAAATTGCTTCATTTTATCTTGAATAGACTACTTTTATGTTTGTTTTCTTCATAAGTTTTCTTTTGATTTTTCACTCATATAGGGAGTTGGAGGAGCAGTTGAATTGGCCCCTGGATACTTGAAATTGGTCTATGATATTGTTCGCAAGTCTGGTGGTGTTTGTATAGCTGATGAAGTCCAGAGTGGATTTGGTCGTACTGGAAGCCACTACTGGGGGTTTGAGACGCAGGGCGTTGTTCCAGACATTGTCACAATGGCAAAGGTTTTCTATTTGCTTGCAAGTGTTATTACTTTGTATTCTTTCAAGAAAGGGATGAGGCATTTTTATGTTGCAGGGTATTGGAAATGGCTTACCATTAGGAGCTGTTGTCACAACTCCAGAGATAGCTTCTGTGATGTCACAAAAGATTCAATTTAATACTTTTGGTGGGAATCCTGTTTGTTCTGCTGGTGGACTTGCAGTGCTTAAGGTCCTTGACAAGGAAAGACGTCAATCGCATTGCGTTGATGTTGGCTCCCACCTATTAGAGCGATTGAGAGCTCTTCAGCAAAAGCATGAAAGTAAGCTTTTTATCTTGCTTATTGTTATATTCTCTTTTTAACCTCATTATTTTATTCATTTGCCAATTTTATTAATAACCAAGTGAGCCTAAAGCTGTCATAATTTACTATTAGTTAGCGGATTTTTCACCTTGTGTTAACAATTCAGTTTAGCTGTTTCCCATCATAGAATGTTTCATCAAGTTTTGTAGCACGATTAAATAATTGGATGACCTGGTTCTAAAGTTGGTTGCAGTACTTTCTATTGCCAATTATGCTGCCATTTGCATCCCATAACTGGTTTTTGATTGTTGAGTTATGTCCATTTGTATTATTCTATGCAGTAGTTGATCATGCCATAAGTTCAGTATAAACAGCTTCAACAACAGAAAGATCAGTGACGTTGTATCTTGTCTGTGGAATTACAGGAAACTTTGATCATTTTCTTATCTTCACTTTCATGTGTTCTTTCCAGTTATTGGGGATGTAAGAGGCAGAGGATTGATGTTGGGCATAGAATTTGTAACCGACAGGAAGGAGAAGACTCCTGCCAAAGCAGAGACCGCAGTTTTGTTTGAGAAACTCAAGGGTCAGAGCATGATCTTCATCTCCTGTTTCGTTTTTGCTTTTACTTCTCATCCAATTCTTCTCTCCTCATTTTATAGCCAAGATTTATTGTTCTTCTTCTATAGATGTTGGAGTGCTAGTAGGAAAAGGCGGGTTACACGGAAATGTCTTCAGAATCAAGCCTCCGATGTGCTTAACCATGGAGGATGCAGGTGAAATAGAGCATACAATGAGTTGACTGACCCTAGGAGGGTGTTTATAGCACTATTCTGATCCAAATTCTTGTTCCTCTATGGGTGCAGATTTCTTGGTGGACGCATTGGACTATACTATCTCAGGGATCTGAGGCTTCCAGGCATTTCCAAATCAATTCCATCATTTTCCAAGAGCACTGGTGCAATTGCAGGACAATGTCCACCGGATACGTGCTTTATCGCGTTGCTTGTGCTGTCTGAGCAGCCAGTGCAGAACATTTGTGTAAGAAAAATGATTTTTAGCCAACCTCATATGGGGGTACGCTAAATATCACTGCTCTTTGTGTAATAAAAGTTAGATACATTGGCATTGACGCAAATAAAATGTTAATTACCACCGGAAAATCTTTCCAGGGAGTTAAAAAGTGCTTCATTAAATTATCAGAGTCCCATTCATCAGCTGAGGCCTGAGGACTAAGAAAAAAAATACGGGCATCATTTGGGCTGCCTAGCATGACCAGCGTGGGCACATTGGATTCGACGCTAGACCTATCAAAATATCCTATAGCTGAAAGAGGCTTCACTGTTGGTGTGATTATTGGAAAGAAACGAAAGGATAATACTATATTTATTTCATGAGAATGGTGATTACAATATTATGCCTGAGAGTGAGAGGTAGCACTCTCGCACCTTTATTTGCTGCTACTAATAGTACACCAGATGACAGGATCTCGGCAGCCTAATTAAACTTTCTGGCCACTGCAATGTTCATCACACAGAAACTCAGCCTCGTTGCAAGCTTCGTCGCACAAACTACGTCTAAGGCGTGACGACATTCTCGAGCAACCAGCAAGGCACCCACGGAGTACGATCTCACAGGCCTCCTGGCATAAGCCTCCGTGAACCACCGCAGACTGGCTGGTCACCAGAGGGAGAATGCAACAAGCTGAAATAGCGAGCAAGATTATAGCCGCAGAGCTGCTGGACTTTACCATTGCCACTTACCTGATGTCCGGAAACACCTGTCCACTCATAGATTAGAAATGCAGCTTGTCTATATATATGTGTACTAGTGTCATGTACAATACATCCTTTGCAGCAACGATTTTGGTATGACTCCAACCGTATCCTAGAAAGCAATTCTGGTACGACTCCAAACCGTATCCTAGAAAGCAATTTTGGTATGACTCCAAACTGTATCATAGAAATCAGCTGCAAGGGCTTATGGTGAGAGTGAGAGTTGCGACTCGTAGAACTGAGCCATCACCCTCTTTGATAATCATATCCCAAAATCGACAAATAAAATTTCCTTACACGGCCTGGAAGATTACATTTCGGCAAAAAGGGCAAACAAACAGCAATTGCCATTAAATTGTGAAGGAATTCATTCCACATCTAACATGATAGAAACTGATTATAGATCCTATCAGAACCACTACTTGCATGAAGAAATTGTATGAGAGAAAGAGAAGAAGAGATCGGAGAGGAGAAGATAGAAAAAGACAGACTATTACAAACAGAATCAGAAATAACTTCTTCCAAAGATGACTGCTCCTATTATGCCATTACAAACTTCCTAATGAAACCATGAATTAAACTATTGCTGGCGAGAATGATTTTCTTTCTTTATTATTGCTTGATTGTGATTATTATAATCTCATTAAGAAAGTCAAATTTAAACGAGCCTTGTTATACAACAAGATATTTTAGATGAAAGATGCCTGCGCAAAGGACCATATCCAAAAACATGCCTACGCATGAAACGTAAGGAATAACAACAGGCCATATATTATCACTCCATGATCACATTATGGAATTTTATTACTCCCTGTCTGTATAATTAACTGCAAACTGTAGTCCAGGAGCTCATTTTCCATTAACATATGATATGACGGAACCAAGCCAATGATATTTCCCATGTAGCAAAGAATGGTCATTTTCATCACATTTGCAAGCTGTATGAGCGTTGAGATAGAGTTGACACAGCACACAACAGAAGCAAAATAGGATGATGCTCTAAGACCTCAGCTAATATCCAATCAATAGTCACATTTTCAAAGTAATTGCAAATCGAAGTATTGGTATCGGAGTAGTATACATTTATGCTCAAGTAATTGTAGCTAATTCACATATGAATCATGAGTAAAAGTTACATGAATTGAAATGGCCAGTTGCAAGCAAATTCATAAAGGACCAGATATTTTAAACCAACAAGAAAGACCGAGTAAATTTGTTGTAGCTGCCAAAATATTTATTAAATTACTTTCAGATTTTATTATCTTTTGAATTTTTTCGCTGTCTATTTGATTTCTAAATGTTTCAAAATACAGAAACACAAACCACCAAAACCAAAAACATGTCACAATGGCCGAAACTACTGAAATGCTTCATTTTAGACTGGGACTAGACCTAGAATTGGAACCAAGATCAAAGCCAAGTATCTTAATTTTTGAAAATTGATATTCCAGCACCCGCACCAAAAACTGCAGCAGTATAGCTGTAGAAGGTAAAAATCAGAGCTACTAACAAGAACAGTAGAGCATTTCATGCCACTTCTTTTTCTAGAAGGATTAGCCCCGCAAAAGACATACCTCTCACACGAATTCTGTGATTGAGCTTTTCCCCAGGTAACTCGAAGAAAGACTATGACACATTTTATCAAATCATCCAACATCGACACTTAATCAAATAGTTAGAAAATACATTAAAGGATTCTTGAAGACTTAAATAGTTGTGATCATCATGAACCAATCATCTAGATGACATAATGATGTTAAATAATAAAAGAATTTTTACGATAATATGCAGAGTTAATTAAAACCAGAAAGGTCTGAAAAAGTCCGTTAGAGTTGAATATAGAAGTTTAATGAACTATAGATATCAATAGATGCCACTTAAAGCTTAAAACAGTCTTATGTCAACCATCGGATCAAAGCATCAAAGTTGCTACCAAGGAGAGCTTGCAAGAAATAAAAAAGGTTCGTACCTTTTGTGTTGGAAATCACAATAGGACTTTAACGAAAGCAGTCTGCAATCCACGATATTCCATAGGTAATCTAATCTCGTGTATGCAATTGTCCAAGACATAAACTAAACGATAATCAAGGATTAGGTAATTTGTGAAGGATCATAGCAAGTAATGCAAAATTCTGAATGCTCAATCAGGAACATTTGCAAAACCAAGTCAGCTGTCCAATAAAAAGTTCAAAACCAAAGTGGCATCCAGAAAACTTCAAAACCATCTATACATCCAAATTACATAACATCAAGGACATTAAAATTTATATGAAATGATTGAAAACAGTATAGTCCAAAAATAAGACAAAAAACATTGAAAATCAAGTCAATTTCAGAGAGTCGAAGGGAACGACCCAAGAACTCCACCATGCATCGTGGAAGAGGATTGCCCGAGCTGCCAAACCTGATGAGATGGCAGCCCTTGCAACCCTCCGGCCATCGCCTGAGACCCATAGGCTCCCAACAGCAAAGAAGTGCCTCCATCCAACCCTGCCACTCCAATACCCTGATTCAACACCGCCGCAGCCATTGGGTTCAACATAGCTGCAGTTGTTGGGTTCAACATAGCTGCAGCTGTTGGGTTCAACATAGCTGCAGCTGTTGGGTTCAACATAGCCGCAGCTGTTGGGTTCCACACTGCTGCAGCATTTGGATTCAACGCGGCAGCATTCAGCGGTGGATTCTGCCCGAGCAGACCACCGTAGGCCGGGTTCAGCGCAAGATTCTGCGCTGCAGCCACGGCTGCCAGCACCGACTGTGGTGCTGATCCTAGCAGCATAGCCGCCGGGGACAAGGTGGGGGCCGCGGCGGACATAGTAGGGGCCACTGCGGCTGCAGGCTGCTTTCCTTTATGGGCAGGGTCCGCTGCGACCTGGCAATGTAGCTGTTGCCCCTCAAACATCTTGTAGGGTTCCTCCAATGCACTCTTTGATCCCTCCAGCGTCTTGTAAACAAATATAGCGTACCCCTTGGACTTCCCAGTCACCACGTCAAAACCATAGGGCCCAGATTCGATCTCGCCATAACTAGCAAAGAAATCTAGTAGCTTTTTTGGGGCGGTATCAGCATGAACATTGCCAACATAAACCCTTCGGCTGGCAGCATCGGCAGCCAAGGACGGAGACGAGCCAGAGGGAATAGAGCCGACGGATGCTAGCCAGCAGGAAGTCATCCTGCCGCCAATTTGCTTGGAGGGGTTCTTGAGGGCCTTGACAGCGGAGGACCGCTTCCGGAACAAGACGAAGCCGAAGCCCTTGGAACGGCCAGTGGACTTGTCAAGGACGACGGTATAGTCCCTGATAGGACCGAAGGGAAGGAACGCGTGGAGAAGGGCATTGCCGGAGGTATCCCAGCTGAGGCCATGAACAAAGAGCTTTTTGTGGGAGGAGCTGCGGTCGGCGGCGGCGAGTACCGGGCCGAGGAGGGAGGGGTCAGAAGAGATCGCGTCTTGTAGCAAATCAATGAGCTGGTCCTTGGTGTGGGCTTCAAGAAGGCTGTGGAGGTGCTTGGGGTCGGGTTTGATGCCCGTGCCGTCGCTAGTGGTGACGTCGGCGGCGTGCTTCTCGTTCTCGGGCTTGAAACCGAGATTGTCACCGCCGGCGTTGACAACGGCGGCGGTGGCCTTGCTTTTGGGCTTGAAACCGAGCTTGCTCTTGTTGCTGAGCTTGTTCTTCTCCTTGTCGCGATTCTTATTCTTCTTGTTCCCCATATTTGGATTTCTAGGGTTAACTAAAAGGCTTTGGATTTGGGGG
This sequence comes from Narthecium ossifragum, assembly GCA_963920575.1. NCBI lineage: Eukaryota > Viridiplantae > Streptophyta > Magnoliopsida > Dioscoreales > Nartheciaceae > Narthecium > Narthecium ossifragum. Next base: position 35,081,432 of record OY986964.1, read on the forward strand.
AAGACGAGATACCCAGGGGTACTTGAGATATTTCCGGCGCAGTGGAAACGGATGCGGATCTTCTCTACTCGAGCAGTCACTCCTCCGATCCAACATCCAATACCATATCCGATATATCTAACTAAGGATTTTTGCATTCAGGTACCTGCACTTTCCTAAAATTACATTTTGGTACCGTTATGTTTGAGATTTGCAATTCGATACCACAAAGTTATAATACCATAGCAAAATAATCAGCCCTCCAACGGTGTTATGTGGAATGATAAACTGGTTAAGTGACATACACATGACTACCATCAGTCCAAACATACACATGACTACCATCAGTCCAAACAGCACGTGACTACCGTCGAGCCGTCCGGCATCCGCCGACCGGACTCCCCAGGTTTGGGATCTTGAGCTTCTTCGACCTCTCCCCCATCCTTCCTCTACGACGAGTCGCCGCTCCGCTTGATGGCCACCGGGCCAAGAAGACAACCACAAAGAGGTTAATGGTTTAGATTCAAATCCACTTGAAAGGACCAGCATCCGCAGGCCAGACTCCCTCATTCCCTCTCTTTCTCCGCTCTCTCTCCTTTTTCCCCTGCTCTGATCTCTCTTTTCCTCGTCCCCACTCCTCACCGGAGCTCGACATCGGTGCCGGGCTCCAAGCCGCTGCCCGCGGCCCTCCTTACCACACGGCCTCACTGCTGTCTGGCTAGCGCGCCGCTACCCCGAAGACGACGCGTCTGGTTTGAATGTGGAGAAATTATCATCCAAAATCCAGCTTTCTGAGGAGAAGAGTACCAAATCCTCCAAATTCACTCTGTTTTTGGTTGCTATTGTGTGTTCCTCGGTTGATATCAGACCAAATCACTGTGCTTGGATTAATTAGTAGTGACTGGTAATGTCGCAGGTGAACAAGTATGACGAAAGTTGGAAGAAAGACGTGGTACGGGGCTGGGATCTTCTTGGAAGGGTCGAAGGAGGTGAGCTTGGACTTCGCTAAGAAGCTGGAGAGGTCTAAGTGGCGTGGAGAAGGCTGGGCTTCTCCGCAAGGCAGAGCATGCCGGGCTCCCTACCACTAGTGTCAGCCGCCGCCGACACCACCTCACCAGTCGTCACCTCTCTACCTCCCTTCTCCTCCACCCTCCACCCTCCACCGCCTACTTCCTCCTCCCTTCTCCCACCTCCACGCAAACTCCACCGCAGACCTCTCTCTCCTACCCTTCACTGATGAAAGTTGAAAGAATATAATAAAATCAGATTTTCCGTCAAATTAGAGTAACAGAGTCGGAAGTAGAAATTAAATTTCATTTAGTTTATAACTTGATGTATCGAATTACAAATATTAAATCTTGTGATACCAAAATACAATTATGAAAAAAAATACAGAGTATCTAAATGCAAAAATCCCATCTAACTAATAACTGCCTCATCCATTATCCGGTGGGGATCTCATAAATATAAAATATATGGGAAAATTGCCGATTTTGGTTGCCAGCCAAAAACTAATGGAAATATTTTTTTTTTGTTTTTATGGGAGTTATTCAATGAGCCTCTCTCAAATTATCACCTTTTCTGTGACCATAAATACAAATCCACAACAGAATGACTACTGGTCGTGGATCAGAAATGAATAGTAGTAAGGTAATTTACAAGGGCCCATCATCAAAGCAAATATTTAAGATAAAATGCTTCACAATCACCGTACAAGAGTGTCCCAGCTCTTTCTGTTGTAAGACATAAGGTGCGATCATTTAAACCTTAGAATTTTCAGCGCTATAAAATATACTGAGAGGGCAGCAGCATAGTCCCCAATTTCATATCATATAATGGAAGGAAAGAGGCTATGTACATTAGGCAATCAATGTCAATAATGCCAATACCAGAGCCGCACCTATTTCTTGGTAGCATCTGTGAACATGGCCCGTGTCCAATGCTCGATGTTCTCAAGCTCTGATGGAAGTGGGAGGGTGGGATGCTCAACTAGATCCCAGCCTTCAAGGCTTTCCATTTTCCCCGAGTCAGACATCTCTGCAGAGTAGAGGAAGCTCGCGGTGGAATTCAACAGGTTGTGATCAACAGAGCTTGGCTGACGAACAAAGCTAAAGAGTTAATTTAGCAAAAGCGATAATAGTTTCCACGAGAGACTCGAATCATGTGAGCTCAATGTTAGATTACCACTGAAGGGTTCGACTGTGTGCTCTCCAGCGAACTATTTGTAGTAACTGGACTGCCATGCCATACAGATTTGTTCAGGCGCTGAGCTTGCTTGCCAGATCTGCAAGCGAAGGGCTTACATTTTAATTAGGGAAAACAACAATAATGGCAATAAAACATGATATACTAGGAGACTGAGAACAGAAGAGTTTCTATTTCTTAAAAATTATTGCAACATCCCAAGCATACAAAGTAACCGCATACCTGGAGCATGCACGCATTTCCTTTGAGGAGGACAAAGTAGCCAATAATTTCCCAAATGCTTCAAAAGTCGATGCTTCGGTAGGCATATCCAGACATAAGGAATTATAGCAATACGCAGTAATGCAAGCTACACTCTTTTTTAGTAGGGAGATCCCTTTCTGAAGGTCCTTGTGAGTCTCAGCAGAATGTGGACTAGCATGGTAATTAAAGCTACCACTTCCAGCAGCATCGAGACTGGGTTTTCTTTCTGATTCAACTGATGCAACCCCAAAATTAGAATTTTCAGCACCCGAGGAGCAAACAATCTGGCGTGGCATAAATAGGGGATATTCCTTGCTGCACATTAGACATAATGTCATCAAAGTAGAACTAAGCAAACTATACTCCATGGCTGATAATATTCCATCTAATATAGTACCTCTGCGAGGATGGTCGTGCATCCCAATATGAATCTCGCTGCCAAATTCGCGAACATGAGCCCTGAATCACCAATCCAATATGATAGTTGAAATGAAAATGCTAGTAAAGGTAAAGCTATTACGTATAGACAAGAGACATACAGCTATATTAAACAGTAACAATCAAGAATTGTAGTACAACTTGATTATGGTTGAAGGTCAATGAAAGCTCAAGCATCTAATAAATAAGGTTGCTCTGGTAGGATACACAAAATAGACCAATGTACAGAATGGTCCAAGAATCACACACTATAGTCAGATAAGGAAATTTTATGGAGCAATTAAGAATACATCTATAATATATAAATAATCATATGCTAACCAAACCGTAAGTTTGATAAACAAAAGAGAAATTCAGTAGGTAAATCAACCGTAAGCGGCTATCTTTGTTATCATATTTATACATTCAAAAATACAACAAATTCTTGTGGCCTGTCCATTACTTTATACCAAGGATCCTAGGAAATCTTCTCTTCTTATTTGTAAGCATAAATAGCTTACCGCAAAACCTGAATTATGGAGGGCAGGAGCAGCCAAGGTTGGGACGATGAGATTCAATAGTTGGACCATATATCTGATGTTAAACAAGATATTAGGATCTACTCTTATTCATAATGCACACCAGTAAAATAAACATCATGTATTTTTGAGGACAGTAAGGGCATAGAATTCATAAACAACATGAAATAAGGATAGGAAATGCCTTCAATAAGCTATCAAGAAATACTGTATATAAGGCTATGAAAACCCAGACCATAATCATAAGCACACAATTTATACATAAAGCGATGTAGAGATGATGAAAGCTCGTTTTCCTTCTTTCAGTTGTACAACAAAAAAGGCGTGTACAGTATTTAAGAAAAGGTCTAGTTGTCAGATACATGTGAAAACAAGCAAGTGAAAGTCAACAACGGTTAGCACTTTCCAGTAGCAATGACAACAGATACAAATGTAGCTCAAGACCTACAAGTATCTAAACTACAACATCAAGGGACGTCATGAGCAATTTATGATTCTTAGAAGAAAAACTTATAAGCTTCATTCAATAATTAAGATAGCAACCTTACTATGAAAAACAACTAACTGCTTCCATAATATTTCAATAAAACCACAATATAGAAAAAGGAATTCATTCATAGATCTTTATAGTGCTATGCAAAATACTTCCACAGGTAGGAACCCCTAGACGAAATTGGAGATATCACAAGGAAAAAACAAATAACCCAAGAGAGGCTGCAAACTCCTCAGCAGGAACTGAATGTGGATCAAGTCCTCTAGGTAAGCGTGAGTTGCAAATATGATCATATAAACCACCAGATCCATCTTTTCCTTCACCATCCAAATTCATCTGGGAATAAACAGCACAACAATTAAAAGAGCTTCAAGGTTATTAGCCATCATGACAATTAATAAAACCATTTCAGCTCAAAGGGTGAGTAACAAAAGCCTAGCAATGAAGCCCATAACTATAAACATCATTACTTTGACGATCCATGTTACTAAATAAGTACAGCATTCCTCTAAATTCTCTCAGAGACAAAAAGACCAGAATACATATATAGCTATCCATATTCTGATATTTCCATTAAATAGTAGAGGAAAGGCAAACATCCAAATATTGGAAAAACATCTCTTACCCGACACATTGGGAATAACTTGCAAATCTGCTTAATAACCACTGACTGCTTGTGAAGACGCTCAGAGGTGATTGCCATCTGTGTCAAACATCATATTATCATAGAAGGGGATCCAGCATAGACAGGAAAGGGAAAAAAAGCAGAAAACAAGTTACAACAAAGAAACAAAGCCAATAACAAATGCATTGCAGTAATTAATATCAGTAACATGATGCCATAAATAAAATTCAAATCCATCCAAATGTACTGGAAAGTGGCTTAATGCTCAGGCACTCAAATTCTGAAGCAGATATCCAAAGGAAAGGAATGTTTTACTTCAATCATTTAGTAAATTCAACACCTTGGTAATGAACTTTACCATGTTAACAAAACAAATGTGTTACGTGGTATAAATCATGGGTATATGTATATCAATGGAACCAAATAACACATTTTACAATACCTTTAACATCAATAAAACCAATTAGAAAAAGAATTCATACATATTGTTAAACTGGCTCTTGTTCTAATACGCAAACAAATTGGAAAAATAATTTATGCATATGATCAAACTGGCTCTTGTTCCAATTGCATGACAAAAGCTCAGGGGTATCAAAGGAAAGGAGAATTCTAACCATATAAGTCAAACATAAAGTCCTTCGACAATAAGTTACGAAAAAGGTAAGATCTAGAGTCAATATCAATCATGTATGGCTTCTAAAATCAAGTCCTGGCCACTTAAAAAATTCAAGTTGCTTGAAAATACTATCAACAAGTCCTGGCAAATCGCAATCTTCAAATTCTTGTACACAGCAAAAAACTATCCAAAAGATAACAAATAAATAACAAACAAGCGTGTATGCCACTTATGTGGGGTTATACCAAGACTACTCAATTAAACATGGAAATCATTCTTGCAACGAACAAGGGTGGGTTGATTAAAAAGGAAATTGACATGTGTTGAGGTCATTACTTTTTTACATGGGTATAGCTACAATAAGCTGCAAATGAGATCACTTACATGCCCTAGACTTTGGGTGCAGATAAGATTGGGATAGTGCTTTTCCAGCATCTCCAAACGGCTTTGTTCTAGCTGAGGAAAAGCAATTGATGTGAGAGAAGACAGATACATGTCAGTCACAGAACAGCCTCATTAAAGTAATGGGATCAAAAGAGTTCTACTATGAAAAACAAGGTCAAGATGGAGAATCTGCATTACCTTAGCAGAAGCCGACTCCAACAAACTGTATTTATTCTTCAAATCGTTGGATATCACTTCAACTTTTGCCTTATCTAGGAAAAATACAAACTGGCAGATTAATAAATAAGAACCAAGATAAAATGCCGTAAAAGGCCCAACACAACTGATGCATTACCTATGAAGGGACAAACCTTGCACAAGTTGCTTCTGTAAGCGGTGTAGTTGATCCTTCAAACTTTTGATTTTCTCATTTTGGAGTATTCTCCAGTTGAGCTGATCATCTGCTTTTTTCTGTTGGTAATGATTAGAAAAACAAGTAAAACAACAGAGAAAGGCAACGAAAAAAAATGCTACATTAAAGGTTGTTAGTCACAAGTACAGCAATGCCCTCGCTGGAAACCTTCTTTAAACTCCACCAATTGTATACTTCCAAATTTATCTGCTCAAAATGTGCAAGTGGATAATACTCCTTCCAAAGCAACAAGCATGGCCTAAAATTCTGCACTGACCATATCTTTGATACTGCTTTGTCTCTTCAATACAAAATTTGTGGCTAGGCCTTACGGTTTGTAAAGCATGTGGAAGGGTACGATGAAAGAAGTCTCAAAGGTTAAGAGGGAAAATTTTATCTTGACACCGATTTACATATCGAGGTTAAATATTATCAAGCAGCAGAATAGCATTGATGCCATCGGATATACTACACTAAATTCAGGGAGCAAAAACACAAAGAAAAGACATATAATTAGCTTAAAACAACATGTGCTTTGCAAAATAATCTCATGTTATCCTTGTACTTCGCTCGAAACCCTATGGCATGCTACATACTATCCACAGAATACAGTGTAGAGAGGCAACTTAAAACACGATTCAAACTGGTTAGGATATGCATGAAGCATAAATACGATTCCCACATAACTCCACCCAAATGGCGAATATAACCACGGTAAGAAGAAGATAATAGCCGATTGAAAGTATGTTCCCCTTTCCCCTCCCAGCCATGAACTAAACATTGACATCCAGAAGTTAAGGTTGATATCCACTCACCTGAATGGGGTTATAGAGAACACATTTTGCAAATAATATAGCACAAATAGGCCACAAATGAACTAAGAATGTTTTAGTTGAAAATCGGGGGTCTCTTTTTATGCAGTAATGGAAAATTAAAGAGAAAAAAACAGGGGGAAAAACAAGAGACCGATTTGGCCGATGGATATCAAAGGCTTGTGCACAATAAGACCATTACATAGACATGTTTGTTCACTTGAATCTACGCCATGCGGTAAAGCACGAGAAGATAAGCATGAAAAGTGATAATCAAAAGAAATAGAAGAAGTTGCACCTTTGAGGAAAAATAGGTGGAAAAACAACTCAATTGGTTTCAATGTGCTGAAAATCCTGTAACAAGTATTTAAGGTTTGAATCGGCGGTAGCAATGCGAGTCTGACCAAAATCTTGAAAAATCTTATATTCAAATGTGGCTGTTACATTAGCATAATAATCTATGACCGGTTCATGACTCAGTGTCAATTAGCCCCTCAATTTCCATCTCTATTTCGAACTCAGTTTTCTTGTCTCTACTACTATTCTAAACCACCCTTTTCTTCTTAAATTCATCTTTTTCAGAACCAATATCCTCGATCTCTGTTCTTTGATCTAATAACGGGTGCAGGGATATCCAAACTAATCCACACCAAGAAGCTTCATCACAACTCATTAGATCTTGTTAAAGAAAGATCGCCCAGTAGATAATAGTCAAAGAACACAAACTAACCTTGGCCACGAGCTCTTCTTCCAGCCTCAAATACAGCGAATCCCGTATGTTCTTCGAGGACCTCAAAACCGCATTATAATCACTAAGCCTACAAAAACCTCCAAACTCTCAACAATCCCAAATCAACAGTTTAAAGAAAGAATACAAGAACTAATCAACCAGTTCATAATTCGATTCCACCTGTGATTCACGCACACCGCGCAGATGGACGCGAGGTTAGATCCTTCACAGACAGCGCAGCTGCTGGTCTTCTTCGCCATGCTCGCAAACGCTCACAAATCCAAAAAACCAACTGATAAAAGAACATAAAAAGATCCATAAACATGTGGCTAAAAAAAATTAACTTCTCCATCAAGCCATAAGAAAAAAGAACATCGATTCAACAAAGACTACCGTTGTTGTACTCGATTAGGCCCTTAGGGCAAGGAGTTTGGGCACCCTTCCGGGGGATTTTGGGACGAAACGATTCGATATACTTGGAAGAGAATAAAGGGTTTCCCCTCCGGCGGATAAGCGCGCGGGTGATAGATATCCTTCGATCGATATAAATTACGGTTCCACGTCAGAGGTGAACCCCCAATTCCCCTACTAGTCTTATTTGAACCAACTACTATTATAAGTCACCAGAATCCTGGCTCGCTCATCCAGTCGGTGGTCTCGCCCCCACTACATCGCAAGCGTCCATCTCTCCTATAAATTCCGGCGCTTCTCCGGTCTCTGATCTCCGGCCTCGAGGCTCGTCTTCAGTTCTCAAAAGAACTAACAACGGCGATCGCGGCGGCGGCGAAGCAATCCCAATCCGTTATTGGGCTAAGGCCCCATTGCCGAACCAAAGAGCATAGAGGTCGGACCGCATAGGGCCTCCTGTGTTTACAATGATGTTCATAAAGATATAAAGCCTAATATTATGGGAGGCCCACATCGGCCCACTAACATATACTTGTTTTACAAGCTATTGAGTTGGATTATAATGCTATGCTACAATCGTAGATTGTGATTGTAACATTGGGATATTGATATTTTATCTACTCATGAAGGGTAATTAAGACTGTTAGTCATAATAATGGCCATTTGGGCGATTGACAAGATCAATGATAATTTCATAAATAAGACGAAATTGACATCAAATCGTTCATATCTTTGGCTTTGACATAGTTAGAGTATTTTGGCCATAACTTTTACATCAAGTATCGAAATTGGCCGATTCTTGAACGATTGGATAGAAGACGAAAAGATCTACAACTTTGTTGTTGACAAGATCTTCAGATTCCATCGTTTAGTGTGTCAAACGGACAACCAAAGTGTTCAGTGGCAAACTAGTAAATAAGACCAAATGTCCAAATCCAGTCGACCTAATTCTCCATCGGTCAGATTCTCTATCGGCCAAAAATCCATGGGCCATATTTTGACTGATTATTTTAATAAGATATCGATGTGTTTCGACCATTTTGGCGATAACTTTCTCATACGATATCCAAATAACTTGATTTTTAGACTGATAGAAAGATAATTCGAAGACCTACAACTTTCATGTTCAGAGTTTCATCAAATTCCAAGGTCATCATCGGCCAAATCGCAGTGGAAGACAATAAGCTCTACCTGATGGCAGTTTCGTAAATAAATGAGGATATCGCCCAGTTATACAGTTCTGACAGTTCAGAGCAGTTCCAAAACAGTTCAAGGCAGTTTTTGACAGTTCAAAAGTGATTATCATAAACTCTATAAAAAGCCAAGAGGAAGAAGGAAAACGGGCCCCGACCATCAAAGCAAACCAGCTTTTATCTTCATATAGCCTTTTTACATTTATTATCAATGTAGCCTTTTAAATTCAGCAATGAAGCCTATCTTTTTTTTAAAATTCCTGCAACCAGTCCTTCATTTATAAGAGTAGTGCTACACTAATTTCTTCCATAGGAGTAGAATTACCATAATTTCCTAGGAGTAGTGCTACCATAAGAGCATCCACATCAGCTCTTCTTAACAAATTATCTAAAATACAGTAAAAAGAGCTATTTTTCTAGTTTACAGAATCTCTATCCAACAACACTCTGCATCAGATACTCTAAATCATTCTCTATTAGACTTAAATATTAATATCTTCATTCTTTCTTTATATTTTCTATTTCTTATCCATTGGTCATATTATACATTGATAAATATATTTGACAACAACAGTAACATATTACATTAATTATATAATAGTAATATATTCATACTTTCATTATTTCTCTAGACTACAGTAAAAAGAGCCACTTTTCTAGTTGACTGATTCTTCATCTAACAACACTTCTCATCAGATACTCTAAATCATCCTCTATACCACTTAAATATTCATACTTTCATTATTTCTTTATATATTTTATTTATTATTTATTGGTCATATTATATTCATAAATATATTTGAGAATAGTCATATATTCAAATAACTATATAATAGTAATATATATTAAATAAAAATATTAAAAATTGGAAGTCTTAATGTATTATTATTTCTTATTCATTGGAGAAGATGAGTTTGGAGAAGAGATAAAAGGATAAATGTGTTTTGAGAATCTTTTTTGAATAGTAAAAAGTCACATTTTATTATTAAATAACTATAGAGTAGTAATTTGTTATTACTTGAAATTATTAGAATATGAAAATCATAATATCTTATTATTTCTTATTCATTAGACAATATGGGAGAATGAATTTAAAAAAATATACAAATGGCTTTGGATAATGAATTAAAGAAAAACATAATGACCATATTTTATTATAAAGTAGTGGATAGAGGAGCTACAGTGATACTCTACATGTGGAGTATCACTGTGGCTCTTGTAGTCAAATACTCTATTATAGAAGAGCTGATGTAGGAGGATTTTAGCCTAAAAAGTACTGTAGCTCCTGTAAAATAGAGCTTTTGGCTCTTTTACAGGATCTGTTGCGAGTGCTCTAATTCTTCATTTCTAGGAGTAGATTTATCATAGAACCATCATTTTCCATTTTCCATTTCTTCATCCATCATCAACCAAATAACTTCTTTCTATACTTCAACACCTCTGATTCGATCATTCGAAGGAGTTGAACTAAACTACAATCTCTTGAGTTTTGAATGTGAAAATAGATTTTGACATTGACTACAGTCCCGTCAACAGGCAAATTTCTGTTCTAACAAAGACTTTTCAATTTTTTACCTACCCATAATAACTAATCCGATAATCCCACACCTCCAGGATTATTTAATCCAAATCCTGCGAAACAAATGCACGTTTTATTAAGTGGGATGAGATTTTGGCTCATCATGTTTATATAGGAGCATGGTTATAAAATAACCTAGCGTTGTCCTACTGGCATCTTATGTGACAGGGCTTATCCTATGTGGTTGCTGATGTGGAGGGGGTAATAGTATGGGAGGGGGGAGTTAGGGGAGTTAGTGGGGAGTTATAAGAGAGGTGAGGAGAGATGATGGTTAAAGAGGGTTAGTGGGGAGTCATGAGGGAGGTGAGGGGAGATGATGATTACCGTGTCATGTGGCAGGGGACAGGACTAGTTGAATATAGAGAGCATGGGTCCTCGGGCATCAAACATGTTTCGCATGCAATAACTGCTTACAAATTGCTTTCGACCAGGATATATTAGACGGTCACAATGCATCAGAGGATAGTGTTTTGGGAATTGATTGGAGCTGTCGGAGGGAAATCCAAGTATTTATGAAAATGGCTCAGCAGATATGTATATCAGTGGATTATTCCTCTTGAAACGATGGCATTTGAATGGGGTTATCAAACTGATCATGGCTTCATTGTAACATGAACATTCCTAAATGATCTTTCATGTGTTAGACATTTTTATTTATGAATTATGTGAATCTTAAACATCAACTCGAAAATTTTAAGACTGATTACCAACCTTTTTTTATTTTATTTTTATTTTTTCGAAAGACTACAGACATATTTCAAAGGAACTATCTATGAATTCTTAAAATCCCTGCAGCTTTGTTTCCGTACATTCAAAATAAAAAATAACAATTAAAAAACAAAGCATCACAGAAATTCCAGCTCTAACAATTGGATCCAAATTCAACGCTTATGTTCTATCAGTTTAGAGTTAGATTAAAGTCCAAACAGAACGAGTAAGAAGAGAAGTTGGGGATATTGGGCCGGGCTTCAGGCCCGAGTCTAGTCTATAGAATGGCCCAAGTTGGCGACAAAGAAGGCCGGGTTCGGGTTCGAACATTCGAACAAAAGTCTAGCCCGAGCCCATGCCGACCCAAACTTCGTTTGTTTTTACGAATTCTAAACTTTATATTCAACGGCTGCGATCATCCGACTCTTCCCCCATCAACCTTATAAGTTATAACACTACGCAACCACAAACCCTCTTCCTATTCTAGGGTTAGGGTTTCTCCAGCCGTCTCCAAGCTCTCTAACTCGAGACTCCTCTTCTCCTCTCTGCCTCTCAACCAACTCCAAGAGCTAGCAATGGCGATGGGGTCGGCGGAGGCGAAGGTTCCACTCAAGCAATCCGTGCAGTGCTTCGGCCGGAAGAAGACTGCTGTCGCCGTGACCTACTGCAAGGCCGGCCGCGGCCTCATCAAGGTGAATGGGGTCCCGATCGAGCTGGTTAAGCCAGAGATCCTCCGTTACAAGGCCTTCGAGCCCATGCTTCTCGTTGGACGCGAGCGCTTCATGAAGGTGGACATGCGCATCCGTGTCCGTGGCGGCGGCAAGACTTCCCAGATCTATGCCATCCGGCAGAGCATTGCTAAGGCCCTCGTCGCCTACAATCAAAAGTTCGTTGATGAGCAGACCAAGAAGGAGATCAAGGACATCCTTATTAGGTACGATCGTACTCTGCTTGTCGCTGACCCGAGGCGCTGCGAGCCCAAGAAGTTTGGTGGGCGCGGAGCACGCGCGAGGTTCCAGAAGTCTTACCGTTGATGCGGTTGGACTCCTTTTGCTCGTCTTCCTATTGATGTTTAGATGGTTACTTTTAAGCTTTGATTTGGACTAGAAGTTAAAGTATGGGATTTGATGAGCTTATGATTGAAATTTTGCTGGATTTTTGTTATATGATAATGTACTCGTTTATTGCAGTTATGGTTCTGCTCTATGGTTGGAACTAATTTGCTATTTGGATGGATGCGTTCCTTTTAAGCATTATTACCTTTGCTACTATAATCCAGCTTGATTTTTTTGTATGGTGAATTGGAATGGTTTGCATAGGGCAAAGGGAGAATTTACCTTCACCTTTTGCCTTAATGAGGTTATTATGCCAGGCCTATTGTTAAGCTTCATAGTGGTTGCTATTTGATTTGGTTGTAGATTGCGCTTGGATGATGTATTTGAGTGGTTTAACATAGGAACAAGAAATATCACATTTTGCATTTTACCTTAATGATCCAGTTTGCAAGCCATGTTAAGATTTTTGGTTGGAAATTTTGCTGCAAATTTTTGGTTGGAAATTTTGCTGCAAATTTTTGGTTTGTTTGCTTCTGTAGGCCGTTTTTAGGTTAATGATTTCATTATTGTTTATTATGTCAAACCTCACTGGTATGATGTTGTTTGAGCTAAATTTAGTTGCATTTAGTTAGTTATTGGAGCTCATTGTGCGGGGGTTTCTAATTCTATTCAGAGTGTGAAGTGCCATGGCTAGTCTGAAATTTCCTTGATTCTATTGTTCAAGGGTTTATCAAACATACTCTCGCTCTGAATACGGTCGGACATCTTTGATAGGTCGTCTTGTAATTGCGGTCTCCAGAAAACCTCTTTGTTCTATTTCCTGTATTGACCTGACAACTTCAACTGCATGATCTTGGTTCCCATTTTATTTCGACTTGGATTTTGAAACACAAATTTGGAGATTTAATTCACAGTCATGCATCCTAACGCCACTATGAAATTTGCTCGACCTTAGTTGCTTAACTTTGTTGTTCCTTCTCCATTTACTGCTCACAAGTTTGATCACTAGAATAATGCAAGACATTTCTTCTTAAACTCTTCTATTCTGGCATAGTCAGTTTGGATCTTTTGCGCTTGACTAATGCCTCACTCATCTCTGTGGGTAAGTCATACTGAGTGTGCAAATGCATCAAGGCCATGATTATGCTATTCCATCTAACTCAAGGTTGGCCTTTAATAATGTGGATGTGGACAATAGATGTTCAGTTATTTGTTATGGAGATGATTTTATCTTGGAAAATGCTTGTTGAGGGTTGTTATGAATTGCTGCTTGTAAAAATTCAATGTACCTTACATGACCAATACCAATAGTGCATATTTGTTTGTTTTTTCATTCTTCAGACTGCTTCATTGACTTGGTCTGTTATAACGGTGACTCTATGATTGCTTTACTTAGTCTTGGTAAGTCAAAGGTGATTATACTTTTTGAACTGACTTAATGAAGGGATGGTTGATTAGTTTTATATTCTGTAGTGAGAAAACTGTCATGGTTTTAGCTTGCAATATGGATCAGGTCATATCCTAAATACCTAATGAAGAGGTTAGTGGGCTTCTGCACTCAACTTAGAATTTTTTTGAACTGTTGGAATTGTTCAAGGGAAGAACATTTTTTTTTGGCTTTGAGGGGGGTATAGTGATGCCATCGTTATTTAATATAGGATTGGAGACACTGAAAGGCATGAGATCAGTGATTTGATTGGGTTTTTTTGGTGCTCGTCTTTACTGGTTTTTTAATTCTTTGATTTTGTGATGAGGTGATGACTAGATTTAATAGATTACATTCCTAATTTTCGCTCAGAAAACAAGTCATTTGAACAAATTGTTCCATGGGAAAAATAATGCTTACCTACTTACCTGCGGCGGTGACCAGAGTCAGTCTGCTCATTTGATTAAATCATTGGTCTGCATATTCCTCATCTGCAGGTAAAGTACCGCAATCATTGGTCTGCATGGTCTTTAACTGCAGGTTAATTCCCAATGGATTGCTTTGCCTTCAGTGAGCTTGGTTTCAAAGGCAAATTGAACGAATGCCTTTGCTGTGTTAATGGCTGTCTATGATGTGACCAATTGATGGTCATTGCATATTATGTTGTTTGTTATAAGTTCTATATCTCCGCTACTCTCCGAGGTAGAAGTAGCTGCTGAATAGTAGGATTTTATCACAAGGGATGCAAACTAAGTATCCTTCAAGCTATAGACAGGCTTGCAGAACAGTGGCTCCCTATATTTCTATTGCTATCTATGCGAGCCGTTATTGTTGGCATACTCTGTTCTGTGTTTGGCATTGGATGATAGTTGAGAATGCTACCTGGCTTTGTTGTTGGTGGTGGGTTGTGCATCTAACAGGGTCTCCTATTTCAAGGGGATTGGAATATGAAGTGATCCAAATCGCTTGTGATTTGTGGTACCAAGAATGTTAGTAGTTTGTATAAAGGAGTGGGAAATGTTAATTTCCTAAACTTTAAAAACTTTGGATTTGGAGGCCACGAGATTCAATTGGAATATTCCAAGACAACCAAGATACCTGATAAAGTGCCTGATTTCATGCCATGCCATTTTTAGAGGGTGATATATTGCAGCAAAAGCTCTCTCGTGTATGAAAGGAGAAGTGGTAGCTGCTAATTCTCAAATCTATCGCAGCTAGTCCTATGCTGCACTTGTGAAGGAATTATGTTTGAAGCATGTTGTATTTCAGCAAATGTTAAGGCTGTGCAACGGGGAGGGCTGATGGAGTGGGCTCGTGGTCACGTCGACCTGCTACTATGAAGTAGGTCTATTTTTTAGATTTCAGTTTGCCTTGTACCTAACATGGGCTTTTCCTTGTGTCATTACACCAACGATCTAGAATGGTTTGAAATCCATCTAATGGCAGTGGCTCATAAGGTTTTCCTCATGTCATCATATCAATGATCTAATTTGTTTTAAATCCCATTCAATAGTCGTTGGTGTGATGGCACGAGAAAAGACTTGTACATGCATGAATCATCGTTATAACTGATTCTTTTATTCAGCAAATTTGTATATCACATCAATAGAAATCCACCAATCCAAGAACATGTTTCTAACAAGGAGGAGCAAGTATTTCTATTTTCGAGGGGATTCAGGTAAAGCGTATAATGGATAGTATAAAATTACAGTGTTTTGTGTAACAATGAATAGTATAAAATTATACGATGGATAATTTTATATGACGGATGACGTATAACTTTATATCACCTCTGAGACGGTATAATTTTATACAGAACCATCGTATTATTTTATTTCGAATTGATACCATTATTACTTTATTTTATCCTTAATAAATGATATTTTAGTCTATTTAAAATATATTATAATAAACATCATTTATCCCATATCGGACCAAACATTATATATAGTATTAAAACTAATATTAAAATTATGCTTATACAATATATAAAGCTATATACGTCCCAATCCTGTCATCCTATATATACGGCCAACCAAACGGGCCCCCAAGAGTATGACCTCCTGCCAGCTTTCTGACAAGAAACCTCGACTCAATTCACTCTCACAGTCATGTTCTCTTCTAATGTACGTGCTTGGTTTTTAGTAGGACGATTCCTTTGAAATCCTCAGAGAATGGCATGTGGTCCTTGCCGTTTGCCACACAAAATTTTCTACCCTTCTTCTGCATGATCCAAACCAGTTTTCCAACAGGAAGTATAAGCTCAAACGCATGCTGATTCGTACACTCCTTTGTTCAGATGACTTTATTCTCCAGCCATCAATCTCCTAATCAGCTTTAGTTGTAATCAAGCTAAACAAACTTTCTAGAGGACTCCATATTCATGATGTGATGGAGGAACAAACATCATCATTCTCGGAAATGAAAGTGTGTGTTGATTTGTCAAAGAAAGAGAGTAATAGTCGATGTGAACCATTCAACCACATTTGAAGGTATATATTCACGCAATTTGTTGCGCGTTTTCCTTGATATTGGTTCATCAATTCTTCAATATTTCAACATAAAAGTTTGGTTTGGATTAGTTAATTTGAACTCTGAACATTTAGTCTTCCAAAACAAAAGAAGTTATCTAAACATTAAGGTGGAGACACAGATTTGGAGACTAAGAGTCAGGTCATAAGCTAGAGTAAAACTTGATTAGAACATCAAACATAATATTATTCAGGAATATGCCAGAGATTGGGGATTAGGAACAGTGAAAAAAACTAATTAAAGGAACAAGACCGGCCACCAGTGACTAACTGGTACTGCATGCAGCAGCGAAAACAAAGCACTCAAGTTTGGCTCATGCACAAACCTCACTTCTTAAATGTTTTGTTCATGTTGAGTCAAGAGAACATGCACTGTATAGTCAATGACAGTAGTGTTTAGAATTAGATTATATCGGATTGTTTAGTAGAGCTCCAACTTCTAAGCTTAGACGAATAAGCCAGGAAGAAAGAAATTAAAGGGGCTTAAGGCATATGCTTTGCTAAACTTCTTGTTTACAGAGAGACTTAATGTTAGCAAGTCAGAGAGTTGAAACATAGGGAAGCACGTGCTCTCATACTGATCAGATTGCTTCCAAGACTTGACCTCTGATGTGCCTTTGGGAGGTCTTTCCAGAAAACATATATACATATACAAGAAGGTAGGTTTCGTAGCATCATCGATGATCGATCGGTTACACTAGCTATATGATCTTCATACAATATATTTTTACTGTGACTTGAGAATTGATGAGGTTTAACCTTATATATATCTCCTAGCTACTTCGATGCATGTTCCTGATCTCCATGCATGTAGTATATCTGAATTGCTTGGCACATTCTTTTCTTCTGGCATTCGTCGTCCTCAACATCAAGAGAATGGCTAGTGGCGATGACCAAATTAACCAGGCATCGATCACATGAGAAACGGTACACGTTGCATGAGCTCGCTTTCGAGGCAACTCGCAATGAGCACATGGTCAATCTCTTCAAGATGATCTGCATTTGCTTAGCCTTTAGGGAATTGACGTAACTTGGAAAGCATTCTTTCCCGTAGTCTAGTCATTATACAGGACAACAACAATGCATGTGATTACACTTGTTTGAAGCCATGAAGCCAAACACTAGAAAGTGACATGGTTTTTTCCTCTTCTTTTCTACGAACATTTCCAAATAGCAGGTTCATTCATTGGGGGGAGTTTGATAGATAGATACCTCTTTGGGAAGATAAACTTCAGCATCATAATTAATTTTTAATATCTTTCGATCAGCTGCATGAAGACAACATAAAAGCTGAAGTTCTTCAAATTAAGATCACTCCTATTTTAGATCGCCATTTTGAATAAAGAAGAAGTCATTACAAGTCATATATATTATAAGATTATTATACATTAAAACTCATTAATGTTGCTATCCCATTCTACGGTCATTCGCAAATATGGACTCTGGATGCATGACTGAGTTCTGCACAATAAGGTCACGTTTCAGACCGACAAAAAAGAAAGCTTGTCCAAAACTATTTGATCTCTAAGGTGGTTTGTCCAAAACCATTTGATCTCTAGGTGGTTAATTATTTCATCGAACCACTAATCAAAGACTACTCTTAGAATTTTCTCATGAAGATTATATATTGTCCACAGACCCTAGCTCTTAGGATTCGATGGCCCACTGAAACATATATATATATATAGACCACCAACGGCTAGCTAGCTTGCTCATTATGTTGTAGATGAGCTAGTACTCTGCATGCGCAATAACCTATAGATACTCTGATTTCTGTACGTTCATGCATCTGAAGATGAACACTTCAAGGTAATGCAACGATTTCAATGTGCGATGGAGCAATTATATATAGATCATGCATGATTCGGGGTTTAGTTGTAGCTAGAATGTTGAATAATTAGGCATGAATGACCTGTTCTTTATCTATTCACGTCTTTAATTTGTGTGTATGAACTTGTCATATTCTTCAGCTCATTGTATTTGGAAGGAGCCTTCGCATGCATCAGAAAACAAAACGTGAAGATCGGTAATATTGTAGTAGTATTTCTCTTTGCGCCTCTTCTTTCGCATCGCATGCAGCACAACACACCTATAAAAATTCTGTCATGCTGAGAGTTTTTTCTCCCCTTCTCTGGTTTTATTGGATGATATATATGCCTGCACATATACGTATTTGCCACTTGCCAGAGTGGTGAATCTTTTAACACTCGTAGCTAAATTTTCTGATGAATTGCAGTCTGTGGGACGAAGGTACTTCGCAATGCAAACATGGAGAAATTGAGAAATGGATATCTGTTTCCTGAGGTATATATATATATATAATATATATAAAACTCTCTCTCTCTCTCTCTTCCATAACCATGTATATATAAAACTAGCTATTCGCGTCTTCTTGTGATCGATGGACTTTTAATTTCATTTTGGCATTGTGTTAGATTGGCAAGAGGCAATTAGAACACATGAAGAAGTACCCAGATGCCAAGGTTATAAGCTTGGGCATTGGAGATACAACTCAGCCCATACCAAGTATTATCACATCAGCTATGGCTGAGGTATTAGAGTTTTCTCTCATCTTATTTGTTATAGATCTTTTGATTTGCAATCTATATACTGCTTCAAATTAAGTGCAAGATGATCAATCTATATATATTCTGGTTCGAAAATCGAAATCTTCCAGGTGTTATAAGAAACATGATTCAATCAAACTCTAATCAACTTGGTGTATCTCTATTAATTGCAGTATTCACATGCACTCTCCACCTTAGAAGGCTACAGAGGGTATGGACCAGAGCAAGGAGACGAGGTACGTACGTAAAAATCTTACGATCATCATCGATAACTATCATGTCTTCTCTAACTCGATCTGAAGATCATAAGATCAAGCTACCCAAATTCATCTTTAAATGGATGAATTAATATTGCATATATATATGATGGTCTAACAGGCTTTGCGGAAGGCGATAGCCAAGACCATGTATAGAGACATGAGTATAAATGAATCCGAAGTCTTCGTTACTGATGGTGCACAGTGTGACATCTTTCGAGTTCAGGTATATATGTAAAGTGACAATATATATATGCATGCATTATTATATTGCATGAGTACCATCTTTTTCTCTTCTTCTTTTTAAAAAAAAAAGAAAAAAAAGAGAGAGAGAGATCAGATCATGAGGCTTGGATCTTCCTGAACTTGCAGTTGATGTTTGGATCTAACGTGACGATCGCTGTGCAAGATCCAACGTTTCCGGTAATGTATCAACTTAAATCATGATCTTGTCTGTTGATCTTATTGTGGTCAATGATGAGATGCCTGCTTCCGTAGAATTTTGATGATATCTGAAAGAGATAAAATCAAAGAGCAAACAATGGTTAATCAATTAAGTTTGCAATCTCAAATATTTTTTGGGTTAAAATCTATAAATCTTTAGAGATTACCAAATGACTAGAATGGAATCATTCGCATTTTTTTTTGCCTAGTTTAAAGCTTAAATGTCTCAGATAGGCGTTTTAAAAATAATGCGAGAAAGCAACATTTAAAGAGAAAAAAAATATATTGTTGACCTTCTGGATTCGGTCAGAGCTTCCCTGAAACATGGGGAAAGTCTAAAGAAGCGTGTTCGAGAAAATATTCCTTAACGTGTATAATTCTCTAACTTGAAAACTATATGAAATGAGTCAAAAAGACAAGTCAATTAATTTGCACGTTGAATAGTTGTTGGCGATATTTTTACAGATTTTTTGCGTGTTAATTAAACCTAGAAGCTTTGATTCTTCATCATGTATTGACTTAACACAGCAAAGAATTCAATTCCATGGTAAACTTGAAATTTGTTAAGTTTTTGTTTTCCCAAACTTAGCAGGAATTTAGCCGATGATTTCTTTCTATGAGGACGATCATCGTCTTTAAGTGATATTTTTTTATCGATGATCTTTTGTTTATCTTAAAACGTCATCGTCCAATTGTCTTTGAAAGATTATCGATTATAGTTATTACACAGACATGTCAATCATTGATTAGTTAATTATTATTTTGACTAACACATATATATATATATATATATATAAACTAAAACTTGTTGTGAAAAAATAATGATCATCGACGATGGAGCAGGGATATGTCGATTCTAGCATCATCATCGGCCAAACCGGAAACTGCATTGCTGATTCCGGCAGGTATGGTGGAATCCAGTACATGAAATGCGCGCCTGAAAACCGGTTCTTTCCGGACTTAAGAAGCATTCCTAGAACAGATGTCATCTTCTTTTGCTCTCCAAATAATCCTACCGGCCATGCTGCATCAAGGGAGCAACTAGAACAGCTGGTGGAGACTGCCAAACGGAATGGATCGATCATCGTCTATGATTCTGCGTACTCTGCTTTTATAACTGATGACAGCCCAAGATCCATCTATGAGATCCCTGGATCCAAAGAGGTACAATTAATGAAATAATCTCTATACTACTACTATAACAACAGGAACTAGCTACCTAGAACAAAGTCAGAAAACAATAAAATTAAGCTCAAGGTAATCTCCATTTTTTCCATTAATATATTATTGTTCATCGATCTTTTTGTCTGTTTTAATTCTCTACGTGCACTGCAAGTCTGCATGTGTTGTGTTGGCTAGCTAGTAAGTTTTGTTTTGAAAAAGATTACACTAAGAAAGGTAAATAAAGTCAACTAGCTAGAAGATTATATAACACTTTTCTCATGGTTGTTGAGAATCTTTCTTAAAGGAATATAGCTTCCACTGTTGAGATGATGGGTTGGAACCGATCCATATATAAGATAAGAGAGCTATTAATACTCTGAAAAAGGTCTTCACTCGATCTATACTTTTGAGTTGAAAACTCTGTTGTTCCTTTCTAACCATAATCCCAGGCCAACATACTGCAGCAAGCAATAATGCAATCCCAACTTTTTTCTTTTTTTTCTTCAAGACTCGCCTTTCTCTCCATAAGCTCCATAAAGATTTCATGCTTCTGGGGTGACCTTTGATATATCTTCATGCAAACTTTATACATGGCCTAAAGCTTACAAGAGAAATTAAGCGCAGTTGAGGAATTTTCTTAAACTTGACAGATTTAGGTCGAATTCATTCTCGCCCGTCCATCAGTATGAACTTTTGAGTTCGAACCTTGACTCGATCAGTCTGTTTTTTTAGATCTCCCATATATAGAAATATACTTGAACTTAGCTACGTGTGGGAAAAGATTAGCTAACAATATATTGTTTGTGTCTTCTTTCTTTTTGTATTTTGGTACTCGGCATAGGTTGCGATTGAGATCTCATCTTTCTCCAAGTTTGCCGGGTTCACCGGCATCCGTCTAGGCTGGACTATAATTCCACAGGAGCTCCTGTACTCCAATGGCTACCCCGTCATACAAGACTTCGATCGAATCATATGCACCTGCTTCAACGGTGCCTCTAGAATCGCCCAGGTCGGAGGGCTTGCTTGCCTGTCTGAACAAGGCCCCAAGGTCAGCATTAATTTCCACCAAAAAGAAAAAAAGGAAAGAAAAAAAAAAACTTATTAATTTCAAATAAACTCCAAATTTAAACCAACCGAAGAGGTTCTTTGGTTTACAGGCGATCAGAGGAGTGATCGATGTCTACAAAGAAAACGCAAGAGCTCTAGAGGACACGTTTTCATCGATGGGCTTGGATGTTTACGGCGGAAAGAATTCTCCTTATTTGTGGGTGCGTTTTCCGGGCCGGAAATCATGGGAGGTGTTCGAAGAGATTCTTGAGAAAACGCATATAATTACAGCCCCCGGGAGAGGATTCGGTCCGAGCGGGGAAGGTTTTATAAGAATCAGCTCATTCAATCACAAGGATAACATCCAAGAAGCTTGCCAAAGGTTGAGAAGCCTTCGCGGATAAATTATTTTAACTATTTTTATTTCCTTTTTCCATACTGTGTAAATGTGTATGTATCAAGGACAAGTATATATCACAAAGTCAACTTTATTATTAATTCAGGAAATAATACTATGCTGACGTCACGTGAGTCCGCTGTTACGGTCGGGCGCACGCACGCCTCCTTTCTCTCTATGCACACGACAACTCTCTAATTCACGTTCCAAAATCAAACCCTCTTTTCTCTTTTCGACACCCTAAACTAGGGGCGGAGGCGTGGTGAAAAGAAGAAGCTAGGACATGGTAAAGAGAAAAGATGGGTTTGAATTTGAAATTTGAAATTTAGAGAGAGTTGTTGTGCGTGGAGAGAGAAATGAGGGGAGAGGGGTCCCTTTTGGGTGCGTGCGTGCGCCGCCACGTCGGCGCCACGTCAGGTCGGCACGGCATAATATCATTTTCCTTTCCCTAAAGCATTTGCATGATGATTACTTCTCTGATTGCTACTTAGCCTCGTAAAATTTTGGGAAAAATTGATAAAGAAATGCAATTTCAGGTTGGGTCAACTATGGATAAGTGGACGGTGGACCCAACCCTAACCTAGAAAGCACTATCTGTAGATCAAGTTAGGTCATGGACTATATATATTAAGCATCGATTTAGTCTATTATTAAATAGACGGATAGATACCATCTGGCTTATATAGTTTTCATTTATCGCATCGTTTGATTACGGGATTAGTGTAACCAATCCATGTCCTGACTTTATTTTTACTTTTCAACCAAACACCACATCCCAATAACTCTATCTCCCTACTTATCCCAGCATACTAATTCCTATATTTTTTAAACCTGAAATAGCCTATTTCGCAACCAAACGATTATGAGTTCCACTTTAGCCACTTTTAACCTGATCAAATTTTTGTTCATTATTTTCAATTTTTCTGTTCTCGACGAATTTCAAACAGCTAATGATCCAAGAGTGAGCATGATGTATCTTATTTACTATTTAGGATTTTTTTTAATGGGAAATCGATCTCCATGATCATTGTCTATTAAGAAAAAACCGTAGAACTAAATAAATAAATAAAAGACAACACATTAGCGAAAAACTTACAAATTAAATCTAGTTTATTCACGATTTACAATTTAGGGATGTTTTAGATTTAGTAACAAAATATGTCACTTTGGTTTCAAATCAGATCCATGATAGCTAGCTATTGTGTAGTGATGTTTTGAGACAAATCAACGATTAAATTATTAATTTCTTCAAATAATAATCACTTTTCAATAAAGATGTTGCTCTTTTCTATCAATAATATTTGGATACCGCATCAGATTGATAGGAGATTCGATCCAAATCCGACCAAATTGAGACGGTGAGACCCCACCACCGGGATGATGATGATTGATGAGGAACAGCCCCATAAGGAATAAGGAATAAGGAATAAGGAAACCTTCACCACCAAAGCACTCACTCACTCACTGTGTAGGCATGGCCATTTCCTATTTCAGGGTAGGCAAGCCCCACTTAGCTCACATCTTATCCAAACAAACTTAAACAAGTTCAGCAGCTCTTGTCACTGTGCTGTCAGTTGCAGTTCTATTGGCTGGTGGGTCTGCTCAATAATTGGATTCATCCAATAGACCAAGTTTCCATTAGCCCCAATCGACCGAGTTGAACCGAATCGAATCAAACACAAATCCATCAGATTCAGCATCATCATCCGATAACATGATTGCAAGATACAAAAAGTACATGCAACCACGCTGCCTCTAAAACCATATCACTCCAAAGACGGGCCAAAAATGAGCAAATCGATCGAATAAATAGATCGGATAATTAAAGAACCGGTCCGACATCTATGGTGGTCCGGCTCAATTTGGTTCAGCCTAAACGGTGGCCGCCTTTTCCATAGATATTTGTGAATGATCATTCAAACTGGGACACAGTGAGAGAAGCACTGATAACTCATTTGGCCACCCACAACCTACCCAACAAGCACTACAATTAACAAAGTTAAACCACCCCACAAGTCCCCCACCAAGGAGCCCTCTATAAATTCCCCTAACCATTGGCTTCAAACTTCATGATCTAAAGAGAGAGAGAGAGAGAGAGAGAGAGAGAGAGATGACCTCCATAGGAGCTAGCTATGCCAACTTACATGTCCAGCAAGAGGAGCTGAAGGAGAGAATTAAAATGAAGGGAGGAGGACAAGGAGCTGAAGGAGAGAAGGAACCCAAAGGGAAGAAGGTGCATCCGACCGGTCCGGCCGGCGAACCCGACCAGGCCGGGAAACCGGTCGGTCAGGCAGCCGCCGACATCGTATCGTAGCCACAACTGCATGTGTAGCAACTGGAAGATTGTCTAGTGTGTCTCAAGATCATGTGGATGTTCTTCCTTAATTTGCTTTTCTTTCTTAATTGGTACGTACGTCGCGTACTTGTGTGGTTGGATTGAAATGTCAACCGTTTGATCAAACTTGGTTCAGGTGCATGCATGGTCGGATTTCTTCGATTTTAATATCATAGCTTGTCGATAATTATCCAGGGTTTATTATTTGTCACACTTCTTACATGCAAATTCCAACAAGAGAGGGGGGAGGGGGGGCTTATTCGCAATATAGCATAGCTCGGGGTGGTTTGCAAAAAAACTAACACCATCCTATAACTTCTAGCATCGCGCGTTGTGTTCCATCTGATCTCTGACGTGGACTTTGGATTTCTTGTTTCATCGATCCGACGATGGTGATACGCCGAGGACCACGTATATCTGATGCTCATCCCTCTGATAATTGTACGGCTAGGATTGTTTTTGCCGACCAATTTTTTAGGTGAGAATATTATTCAAAATAAACGAAAAGGATGACTTAGAAGTCTGCTCGTGCTTACGTAAATATTGGACTTAAGTGTACGGGAGTAGGAGAGTTTCCATTACTTAGCTTGGAATTTCAAACATCATCATGTTTATGTATATATTACACAATCATAATAGTCATAATGTGATGAATGATTGTGAAAGTAATTAAACTCATGATTTGAGTAGTAAAGATCAAGAACACGCAGTTTGATGATAGAGAAATCTGGCCACATAATTGGAGTAATTTCAGCCGGATTAGGTTTTGGGTGGTTCTCCTATAGCCAGCTAATTTAGACTCGCCTCAAGAGGATTGCAGCACGGCCTCCTTTATGGGCACAATACATATAATTCCTCTAGATGATAATCTAAAATACCTAAAATAAAATATATCATTATTTATTTTGACATGCGTTCAGGTTACACTGGGAGATGGTTCGAATACTTTATCTGAATCTTCTAATTGCAAGAGTATTGCCCACTTTAAACCAGAATCAGAGACAAAATTTGGTTAGTGGTTGGCCCCCTGATCTAGAAGGCATGACGAAGAGCATATGGTTGTATGTTCTTCTCTTCGATTCTGTATTGTTTCTCTATATTTTCAGAGTCTGTAATGCGAGAGCCGATGGTGTAGCTAAAGCTTGTCGTAGGGCTGGGAATGTGTTAGCCTGGACATGTTAACCAGCCCTACCTTTATGTTGTATCGAGTCTGTAAATTTTAGCCATTTGGCTCAACTCAAAAAAAAAAAACCAGAATCAGAGATAAAATTCAACAAAGTAATGAAAACAAAGAAGTATATGTGAATACCTAAGATAGTTATAGCAATTTATTTTCCAACTCTTCAGAGCATATAAACCGGTTCTTATTATTGAACTAGGTGTAGGCATGAGCATCAACCCCATCAGTCCGAACCCGTCTGAAAATTTTGGGTCTAAGACCGGCCTAAGCCCGAAAGTCGGCCCGACTTCGCCTGAACCCGTTGACATTAGGCTCGGACTTGGACAGACCTTAGCCCAACCCGACCTGCCCTGAGCCCGATACTTATGTTCAAGCACCTCTCAAAACCTCGTCTCAAGCTTTTCTTCTACACATCTTTTATCTCCCGTCCCAACCCCACATCCACGAGTCTATTCCCCAACCCCCTCTCTCTCTCTCTCTCTCTCTCTCTCTCTCTCTCTTTAATCTCCTAACAATGCTATATCTCTCTCTCTTCTTATCTCACTTCACTACCATAGAGACAACTGTTTCTCTCTGTCTTTCTCTCACCCCATCATAAAGGTCCATAATAACCCTCTCATCTCCTAGTTAAGGTTTGAATTTAATTAATTTGGAGATGACTAAGATTAATTGGACCCAGCCGAAGTCCAATGCCTTGCCGACCTGACCAAGACGGGCTTGGGTATGAGTATCCAGGCTCCGCCCGAGCCTGACCCAGCCTGCAATAGCAGCAGTATCGGGCTTGGATAGACCTTAGCCCAACCCGTGCCCATAAATTTTGGGCTCGGGCTGGGCCGGCTCGATGAGCACCCCCAACTAGGTGGCCTCCCGTGTCACTGATGAGTCACTAAATATTCATAATTAAACCCTTTAATTTATCTTTGTTAGTCCGGAGTATTTGTATTTGATAGTTTGTTAGTCGATTTTAAGTTTAATGAAGATTCAAGTTGAAAAATACAGAAAAAAAGTTAATATGTTGAAAATACGCTATTATGCTGTGAGTTTGGAAAGTCATAGATTCCAGAAAATCCCTAAATTCCTGAAATTTGGAGGATTGCTAGAAGACACTAAGATGAACAACTTTCATGTTGGAAGGTTCGTCAAATTCTGTACAGAAGTTCCAGAATTATCAATCGATGAATAGTGCCGATCGATCGGTCATATGGGCGTTCGATCGGTCGGGCAGAAACCTAATTTCAGAAACGTTAGAGATAAAGTCCTACTTGATGTGATACTACTTTGGCCGAGTTTCTTCCTATAAAAGGAGGTTTTTTGGCCGAAATTTGGGAGCCCCAATGGAGAGAAAAGAGAGAATTAGGGTTTCTTAAGACAGAGGAGTCAATGCGTGGATCCTTGGAATTCTTCATCAAACCTATGGCTTCCATCCCCAATATGAGTGGCTAATTCGTATACTTAGGGATCTCATGAAGCTTTAGGATATCTTCTCTGTATTTTTCTAGTTGAATTTTATATTCTTATTCTAGACATGATCTTATAGATTTGATTTTAATGATTAAAGAGTTGAGGGAACGGAGTTCCTTGACGTATTTTTAGACCTACTTGATTTCAGTGATTGATAGTAGAGATCTATAATATGGTTTTAATGTGGTTTGTGAATAGTCGATGAGATACTTTATATGCTTAGAGACGATAGGTTGTGCTAATGTTACCCCGAAGACAAGCTATGTTAATCGAAGATAAAGTATGCCTTTGGAAAATGCTTACTTTCTTTCATGGATTCATGTAAGCTTAAGAAGCTGTGAATCTATAATGTCTAAATAAGAAGGCAATAGGATGACTAGAGAATACAGGAAGTGACACTAAAGTGGATTGAGTAATCCCTAAGTTTTCTCTCATTGATTTATCTTCGTCTTAATTTACATTGCTTTCTTAATTAGTTTTAATTACTTAATTTCTAAAACCAATAAACGCTTTTGTTGCTTTAGAATAGAGTATTGGGAGTTAGTTTTGTTTTCGTTGTTTGAATCAGTAGTTCCCCTATGGACCGACCATGTATTTCATCATTATATTATCATTTGAATATAATATTGAAATAAGAGTTTATAAATTTCTGAACTGAGAGTGTGCACTATTAACGACACGTTTGCGGACGATCAGTCACATGTTATGGGTAATCGCCACTTGCCACTACTTCCCTCTTTCTTTCCTAACCACCTAACAATCACATGTTAATCAATTAGATAAGGAGTAATCATATGCTGCGTAGTGTAATCATCTGCCACGTTCTACACCACGTATGCGTATGCTACCGAGTAATTATCAGTATCAGCCACGTGCACGTGTAGATTATATGATCTATAAGTCACCTTACTTTGTATAGTAAAAGATCGGTGACTTTTTATAAACTAATGTGTAAAAAATTATTGCCGACTTAGTGGGTGACCTTATCACATTGTTGAGTTACTATTGGTGGCTAGTGGTTTAAAGCTTCTGTGCTTTAGAAGGAGATATTTTTCTACTAAAAGTCAACTAGGTGATCAATGTCAGCAATGCCACAGGCACAATATATAAATTGGCATACTTATCTAAGTAGTGGTTAGATCCTTTTTAGTGAAGTTGGTACTCGGTAGGAGTTGTTTGGGCTGTGTCACAAGCAATGAATCCAAAGCAATGATACTGTAATTTTAATCACCCGTCATCTTCAATTAGGTCCTGTGAGTCATCATCAACTATTGAATGTATGAGCTCCATTATTCCATCGAGCAAAGTCAACCCACCATAATTTCAAATTTTCAGTGTTTTTTTTGGGTATGAATTCCAATATACATTTATCTAGAAAAGAAACATCAGTGCTCGCAAGAGCTCGACTTGGGACATCTATTCTGATAACATGCTAAATACTTAAATTTAGAAAGAGACTATGGGTCCATTTGGATGTGCATTTGTAACACCCAAACACATTTTTGAATCAGACGTGACCGTACTGTAATAGGAAATCCATTTGGATAGTTATCTCTCGGACTGGTGAGGACCACGTCTAAATCACATAAATAACAAAGTAAATGATAGATGCTTCGATTTGATTGCACTTATGCTGCGACATAACAAACACTGGAAGTAAAAGATGGAAGCTGAATCTGACGGTGAAGCGAATGCCCCTGGGGCGACTGGGGGTGGAGATGGTGGGGGAGATGGGGTCTCGTGGGCAAGAGTTGCGGCAGGGATGGATACGAGGAGTACATTGGTGCAAGAAGATGAATATAGGCGTTTGGATTGTTCCCATCATGGATTGGCGGTCATCCCTACAGATGTGTTGAAGAGATGCAAGAAGAAGTGGGAGTTCTCGCTTTTCGGATGTTTTTTTGGTGGCAGGGTGGGATTGGATTTCTTGCAGCGGCGCCTGGCTTTTATGTGGAAGACATCAGAACCCTTCTTCGTCACAGATAGGGCTCATGGTGTCTTTGTATTCAAGTTTGCCAATGAAGCGAATCTTCTCAAGATTCTCTCGGGTGGCCCTTGGTCCATTGACGGGAAGACGCTGTCCTTGATTCGTTGGAGACCTTGTTTCCGCCCGACAGCGGATGATTTTACGAAGGTCCCAGTATGGATTCGTATGCCAGAACTACCGCTTGATTTAACTGATCGGGAGCCCCTGCTGTTCATTGCGGCGACAGTTGGCCGTCCGTTGGCAATTGACGCTCCCACAACTTTCCTGGAGAGAGGACGCTTTGCGCGCGTTTGTGTGGAGGTTGATGTTACTGTGCCGGCAATGAAACATACTGTGGTGCGGTATGTTGATGATGATGGAGTTGAAGTATCCTTCTCGCAGGCCGTGATTTATGAGAATGTTGTACTCTGCCAACGTTGTGGATACTTTGGGCATGTGGCAGGGCGTTGCAACTGACCTTTGAAGAAGATGGCGGGGGGGGGGGGGGGGGGGATGAACATGAACATATGGAGACGTGCGCAGAGACGCCAGTGTTCCAGGGCAATGGTGCGCCGTTAACGCCAGCATTGAACCCATTGCCGGTGGCAAGTCCGTCAGTGGTGGGCGAAACTGTTAGTGAATGGCAAACGGTGCAATCAAGACGCTGGAGGGACAGAGGCAGGGGAAGTGTGGACGGAAGAGGACTGGTCACCGGAGATGGGGGTCGGCGTTCTGGGCCTACCGGAGTCTGGCGTCCGAAGGTGATGGTTCCGATGAAGCAGCCGGAAATGGCGGGGCGTAATCAACGGGACTCTGTTTTGGAAGATGATAAAGCAAATCGGGCAGTTGAGATTGGCGCTGATCCGGTAGCAGGGAATGTGTTAAGGAAAGATTTGGTGGTTATGAATGGCAAGCAGCGAGATGGTGGCATAGCGGATGTCGCTACTGATGGGTTCCATTTCACCGCGAGCCGTGACTCTGTTTTGCATGGATCAGTTCCAGCGCGTCGGGTGAAGCCCATTGGCGGGTCCGCTAGCACCTCCTTGGTGGCACACAAGGGCAGTGGGGTTTTATCACAGACTCGGGCATCCTAGAAGGGAAGCTCGTCGGGTGGTGCAGCTGGGTTGACAGCCAATAGGTATGCTGTCCTGGGAGGAGATGATCCGGTTCCGGCTCTCTCTGCGGAGATGATTATGCAGATGACCCCCTACGAGCTTGGGTGGTATCGCAAGGAACATGGTGGTCCTCGTAAATCTGGGTCGTAGTTCCAAAGGGGTACCGACCGCTCAGCTCGGAGAAGCCGTCATCGGAAAATAATAAGACGGTGGGGAAGACAAACTCAGGGAGTTTCATGCGAGGGGGATGCATGCTTTGCATATGGCACTCTTGGGTGAAGGCCTGCCATCTGATAAGGGACCTACAGCAATTGATTGGCCGCCGGGTTTCACTCCGCAACATGAAAGGTCTGCAGAACCAGATGATGGTGCTATGTTGGTGGATAACGGCAATGGAGTTGTTCGGCCGAAGAGGAGTAGAGTTGAGGCCCCTGAGGAGGGCCAATTCTCTTCGTAGTTGTATCCATGACTCGTCTTCTGGCCTGGAATGTCCATGGGTTGGGGCCGAAGCGAGTGGTTCGGACGTGTCAGAGTCTTATTACGAATCATAGGCTTGACATAGTGTTCTTACTGGAAGTGGTAGTTGTCGCGCCCCGACCCGCGAAAGCCCAATCGGGCCGGGCAACGCGAACCGGAACCTACAAAACGCGAAAAAGAACGGCGAGGGTTCCCTCTAACCTATTGGTCTCCCTAACAGTTCACCAAAGCACCCTCAATTAAAACAACAATTAACAACATCGAACCACATATTAAAAACTCAAGTGTTAATATACATATCCTCGGAGAGGGGAGATTCGAATACAACATACTCCCGTAGGAGACTATCTAACATAAGGGTAAAAACGGTAAATATCGCCACCTCTCAAAAGCCACCAGGCGTCGCCGCACCACCGTCCAACTGCCTGGTAGGGGCCACGGAGGAAGAACTGACGCCTGCACCTGCAAAACGCAGCTCGGGTAAGAGTGAGCACTAAGCTCAGTAGGGATCTACACTACGACACACAGAAGGAAGAGGGAAACGCAACAGTGTCGCCCTCAAGTAGGATCTGGGTGTATACATGGGTCCCATAACCCCACCGCGTGTCCCTGGTGCCCAGGAGCAGCACACAGTAAGCTCAACAAACACTGCTGACTCACATGCAGGAACCCGACACTGCAGGCGGGAAATGGCACCGCTGAGGGGGCCGTTTCCACCACTCAAGAGTCTACACAGTGGAACACCGGCTACACCTCAGCCTCCGACTCGAGACCGACACGACCTCTACAATCATCAAGCATCCGGTGTACCAGTCATCTAAGCCTATTATCGAATCGACTGGACACCACAATTCAAACCGGGTCCAAACAGCCCAACCCCGGTCCTAGGGCTAAGTCCGAACTTCCAGCCTCGGGACGGCGACCCAAAGATCACCCACGCCCTAACCAATGCAACTAATGCACACAACAACAATGCATGCTATGACATACACAGATAATAGGAAAGGCATGCAACAGTATGTCACGCATCATATAAGTCTACTGGATCGCTGCAGCGGTACCACCAACCGCTGCCAGCCGATCCGCAGTAGGTCCCGGCATTACGACGGTACCGCGACCGTCAACCGCGGACTCCTGCAACGGGAAGCAACCCCGAAAACCATCGATGAACAGTACACAATATAATATTATATTCCGAAATATAATATTATATTTAAACACCCAAAACCACTACTTAGGGGCTAATTGATCCCGTCGATCCGACGTCCACACGACGTCGGATTTAAGATCCAACTTAGGCACCAGTAGGTCTATAAACCAGGATCATCATATCCAAAAATCATAATCATCCAACGGTTGGATTAACGGGAAAACGCTAATGAAAATCGTTAAACTAACTAACTTACCCATTAATTGTTGCAACGCAGCCCTTCAGCAAACAATTCATAAGAAATCGTACCAAAATCGGAAAATTAGGAAACAAGATGGAATGGAAAGCTAACGAATAGATCTACAACTTTTATGTTTATCAAAAGCCAAGATCATGTACTTGCCGGCCAAAAAACTCGCCGCAAGCCGGCTGTTTCTCAAGAACAGCAGAAAACCAGAAATCCGAGACTAATCTTGCATAAAACCTACTCAAATCTCAACTGATTAATATGAAACTTAAATCAGTTATTCTACAAGGCATAAGGAATCCAACAAAGCAAGGATCAACAAGATCCAACGGCTAGATCTCAAGAAAACCCGAAATGAACATAGTAGGTATAACCCTACCTTGCTGCACTTTCCTCGGCTGATTCCCCGCGATTTGATCACCAATAAGCCTCCAAACCTCTTCAGGGATCTTCCTCTCGTTGTTACGAATCCAACGAGCCTTAGAACGCCGGAGAAGATGGCCGGAGGAGGGAGAACGGAGGAGAGCAAGGTGGCTGCCGGAAACAGGGGAAAAACAGGGCTTCGGGAGAGAAAGGAAGAAGGAAGAAGAAAGAGAGGAGAAGGAGGAAGAGGAGGGGAAGAAAAGAGGGGAAAGCCGGGAAAGAGGGGGAAAAAGCTGGGGGAGGGGAGGAGAAAGTCCTCCCCCTCTGACAGGGGAGAACGACGGCCAGCGGTGGCCGTCCTCGCGAAGCAGAAAAGCCACCGACGCGATTCCGATCGGTCGCTCCAAGGAGCGATCGATCGCTCGCGCCCTGGCTCGATCCCAACACCAAGTCGGATCGAGTCCGATCGATCGTCCCAAGGAGCGATCGATCGCTCAAGGGTCGTCAGCTGCCCAAAGGCAAGCTTCCACGCGCCCGAGCTGGGATCTTCCAATCCCGGGTCCACCTAGCCGTTCTAAACAAGCATTAACACAAACAAGGCCGGTGTGTGCACACGCGGGTGTGAAACAAACCAACAAGGCGCAATTTACCAAATTGCCCTTGCGGTCTAAAACGAGCCACAGGGGTAGAGGGGCAGGTCCTCACATCCTATTACCCTTAAAGGAAATCTCATCCCGAGATTCGATAAGGGTAGGGCTCGGAACAATAAAACAGATACACTAGAGGACAGAACAAGAAGTACATGGAGAAGAAAATAACTGCGGAAACTCCTGCCGCATGCGCGCCTCGCGCTCCCAAGTGACCTCCTCGGTGCCTCTGTGCCTCCTTAGTACCTTGACCAAGGGAATCGTCTTGCCCCGCAAGACCTGATCCCTCCGGTCAAGTACATGAACCGGCTGCTCAACAAAGCTCACGTCTGCCTCAAGCTCAATGTCATCCACCCTGATGACATGAGACGGGTATGAGTGATACTTCCTCAGCATCGACAGATGGAAAGTCGGATGCACAGCAGACATGTGCTGAGGAAGATCCAGGCGGTAAGCTACCTCGCCGACCCTCTCTATGATCTCAAACGGCCCGACAAACCTCGGCGCCAATTTGCCACCTCTGCCAAACCTGACAGAACCTCTGTACGGCGATGCTCGCAAGAACACTCGGTCACTGACTGCAAACTCCAACGGCCGTCGCCTCTGATCTGCATAACTCTTCTGCCGGCTCTGAGCCGTCAGAAGCCTCTGCCTGATCTGCACTAACCTCTCTGACGACTGCCTGATGATGTCTGGACCGGTGAGTGAAGCCTCTCCAACCTCTATCCAGCACACTGGGGAACGACACGGCTTACCGTACAACGCCTCGAAAGGTGCTACTCCAAGACTGGACTGGTAGCTGTTGTTGTAGGCGAACTCCACCAAGGGAATGTGCTCCTCCCAGCTGCCTCCTGCATCGAGGACACATGCTCTCAGCATGTCCTCTAAGATCTGGATCGTCCGCTCTGACTGCCCGTCTGTCTGCGGATGGAATGCCGTACTGAAAGTCAGGAGTGTGCCAACTGCCTCTTGAAAGTCGCGCCAGAAACTGCTGGTGAACCTGGGGTCACGATTTGACACGATAGAAACTGGAACTCCGTGTAGTCTGACCACCTCTCTGACGTACAAACTGCCCAACCTGTCGGTCGAGTCTGTCACCCGCATAGGCAGGAAGTGCGCCGATTTGGTCAATCGATCAATGATGACCCAAATCGCGTCATTCCCCCTTGGAGATCTCGGTTGCCCGGTCACGAAGTCCATCGTGATGTGCTCCCACTTCCACTCAGCTAGTGGAAGCGGGTGAAGTAACCCCGGAGTCCGCTGGTGCTCTGCCTTGACCTTCTGACAGGTAAGGCAGCGCGATACGAACTCCGTCACTGCTCTCTTCATCCCGCGCCACCAGGATTGTCGCCGAAGATCCTGGTATATCTTGGTGCCGCCGGGATGAACTGCAAAGCGAGAGTGGTGGAACTCTCGTAGGACGTCGTCTCGAAGAACTGGATCTGCAGGAACCGCTACTCTGCCTAGGAACCGTAGCCCTCCGTCTGGCGATACTGTCCAGTCTCCGTCTGCGCCCTCCGTGCCCGCTGCTGTGTGTAACTCCTCGAGCTCTGGGTCACTGTGCTGTGCCTCCAACACTCTGGCTAGAACTGCTGGCATACTCTGCACTGCGTAGAGGAAGCTGCTGGATCCCCGATCCTCAAACTCGAGCCCCAACTGGCCCGCCGTCTCTAGAGCCTGCCACTGCCGAGCTGACAACCCTGTAACTGCTGCTCTGGTGTCTCTCACCTGTCTGCTCAGCACGTCTGCTACGACGTTTGCCTTACCAAAATGGTAATGCAATGCAAAGTCGTAGTCCTCCAGTAGCTCCATCCAGCGTCGCTGTCTCAGGTTGAGGTCACGTTGGGTGAAAACGTGCCTCAAACTCTTATGGTCCGAGAAGACTGAGAACTTCTCGCCATAGAGATAGTGCCGCCAGGTCTTCAGGGCGAAGACCACCGTTGCTAGCTCCAAGTCGTGAGTCGGGTAGTTCCTCTCATGGTTTTTCAGCTGACGAGAACCATAGGAAACTACGTGGCCCTCCTGCATGAGGACACACCCAAAACCCTCACTGCTGGCGTCGCAGTAAACACTGTAACCAACACCTCGCTCGGGGACGATCAGCACCGGCGCACTGGTCAACCTCGTCCTCAGCTCCACGAAGGCTCGCTCACAAGCATCATCCCACACGAACGGGACGGCCTTCTGTGTCAGTCTGGTCAACGGTCCGGCAACTTTGGAGAAGTCCCGCACGAACCGTCTGTAGTAACCCGCCATGCCTAAGAAACTACGGACCTCAAACACTATTCTCGGTCTCTGCCACAGTACCACTGCCTCGACCTTGGCCGGGTCAACTGAGATCCCTGCTACCGACACCACGTGTCCAAGGAATCCCACCTGTGCAAGCCAGAACTCGCACTTGGAAGCCTTGGCATAAAGCCGATGCTCCCGAAGTAGCTGCAACACTGTCGCCAAGTGTCGCTCGTGCTCCGCCTCTGACTGGGAGTAGATAAGGATGTCGTCGACGAACACCACCACAAACTCGTCTAGGAAAGGCCGGAAGATCCTCTGCATGAGATCCATGAACGCTGCTGGTGCGTTTGTCAGCCCAAACTGCATCACCACGAACTCGTACAGGCCGTACCGAGTCCGAAAAGCCGTCTTCGGGATGTCGCAATCCCGAACCCTCAACTAGTGGTAGTCGGTGTGGAGATCGATCTTTGAGAACACTGAAGATCCTCGCAGTTGGTCAAACAAGTCGTCGATCCTCGGCATCGGATACCGGTTCTTCACCGTCACCCTATTGAGCCGCCTGTAGTCTATGCAAAGTCGAAGGGTACCATCCTTCTTCTTTGCGAACAACACTGGCGCCCCCCAGGGAGACATGCTGGGACGGATGAAACCTCTGCTGGTAAGCTCGTCTAGCTGAGTCCTCAACTCACTCTGCTCTGCCGGTGCCATCCTGAAAGCTGAGAGAGAGATCGGTGCGGTACCCGGTACCAGGTCGATCTCAAAATCGACCTCTCTGGGTGGTGGAAGCCCTGGCAACACCTCGAGAAACACGTCGGTGTAGTCGCACACGATCCTGGGGAAACTGCTCTGCTGCACTCCCTCTGACCCAAACAGGGGCAGGCTGGCCAGCAAGGCTGAGAGCTCGCTGCCACGCCTTCCCACACCACAAGCGAAGGAATCGGCTAAAAACCGATCCCCCAACAACACAAACTGGGTCCCATCGGGTGTCCAAGCGACCACCCTCCGCCGACCACAGTCGATGATAGCTCGGTACGCTGCTAACCAGTCCATACCGAGTATCACGTCGAAGCCTGTCATGTCTAGCACCCGCAGGTCTAGACAGACACGGAGGCCTCCAACCTCCAAAGAACAAGATCGGCAGACCCGGTCTACCCTGACTGTGCCGCCGATCGATGAGTCTACAGACTGTGCCACCTCTAGCCAACTCGTCTCTAATCCTAGCGATGCCACACACATGCTAGCAATAAGGAATGAGACGCCCCAGAGTCTATCAGCACATCTACTAAAGAACTAGAAAGCTGAAAGATACCTCTGAGGACGGTTGGCTCTGCCGCTACCTGCTGATACTGCTGCTGCTGGTACTGCTGTACGGTGTCCTGCTGCTCGTGCACTAGGAGAGTAACCACATGACCTCGTTGGCTGCCTCCACCCCTACTGCCCTGCGGCACAGCGCCCCGCGCTCCTCGCATGGAACAGTCTCTACGGTAGTGCCCCAGCTGCTCACACTGGAAGCAGGTGACTGACGTGCCCGACTGCTGACGCCCCCGAAGAGCAAACACACGCCCCCGCTGGCCGCCTCCACCTCTGGAGTGGCACGGTCCTGCCCCTGACCCGCGCCCACCACCACTCCCCTGTCAGGCACCGGACCCCCCGCCTCTACCGCCCTGCGGCATAGCGCCCCGCGCTCCTCGCATGGGACAGTCCTTGCGGAAGTGTCCCGACTGCCCGCACAAGAAACAAGTGGCTGATGCACCACCAGGCTGCTGACCCTGGCCTCCCCCTGACGGAGCCTGCCCAGACGGCCCGGCCGTCAAGGGAAACTGGCCTGGCGGACTCGACAACTGTGGCTGGAATGCGACCGCTGCTGAAAGCGTCGCTGACGCCGCTGGTGCCCTCTGCCGAATCCCCCTCTGAACAGGGGTCTCTGCGGTGCACTGGTAGAGAATGCCGGTGGAACTGCCCGGCACCTCTCGTCTCGCAACTGCGGCTCTACTGCCAAGGCGCAGTCCAGAACTGCTGAGTACGTCTGGAAGCGGTAAGAATTTGTCCGTCGTCTGATCTCTGATCGAAGCCTCTGCTCAAACTGCCGTGCACTGGCCACTGGATCTGCTGCTACTGCCCCCACGAAACGGACCAAATGCGTGAACCGGGTGGCATACTGTTGACACTCCAGCAAGACTACCACAGCGGTCCGCTCGTCGACCGGAGCGAGAACCCCCTCCTCGGCGAGAAGGGCCTCCTCCCGTGCGACCGAAACCGTCGCTGGTGATGGCTCAGCCCGTCTAGCTCTGACCTCCCTGACAGGTGCCACCCTGTCTGGTCGGGCGGGTCGACCAAGTCGTGCCCCACCCCGACCATCAACCGAAGGTCGGCCTCGAGCTCCTGACATCTGCGCAATCACCAACAACAAACGAGCGTCCACTCGTTCGAAACCCAAGACAAAGCAGCACAACATAAAGCGGAAAAGCAAAACACATCAAAATGAGCATGCACGAATGTTCTAGACATATAACTAACCCATTCCACGCTCAACTCAACCGAATCCTGATCCTAAAACCTGGGATCTACAACCTATGCTTTGATACCAAGCTGTCGCGCCCCGACCCGCGAAAGCCCAACCGGGCTGGGCGACGCGAACCGAAACCTACAAAACGCGGAAAAGAACGGCGAGGGTTCCCTCTAACCTATTGGTCTCCCTAACAGTTCACCAAAGCACCCTCAATTAAAACAACAATTAACAACATCGAACCACAGATTAAAAACTCAAGTGTTAATATACATATCCTCGGAGAGGGGAGATTCGAATACAACATACTCTCATAGGAGACTATTTAGCATAAGGGTAAAAACGGTAAATATCGTCACCTCTCTAAAGCCACTAGGCGCCGCCGCACCACCGTCCAACTGCCCGGTAGGGGCCACAGAGGAAGAACTGACGCCTGCACCTGCAAAACGCAGCCCGGGTAGGAGTGAGCACTAAGCTCAGTAGGGATCTACACTACGACACACAGAAGGAAGAGGGAAATGCAACAGTGTCGCCCTCAAGTAGGATCTGGGTGTATACAGGGGTCCCATAACCCCACCGCGTGTCCCTGGTGCCCAGGAGCGGCACACAGTAAGCTCAAAAAACACTGCTGACTCACATGCAGGAACCCGACACTGCAGGCGGGAAATGGCACCGCTGAGGGGGCCGTTTCCACCACTCAAGAGTCTACACAGTGGAACACCGGCTACACCTCAGCCTCCGACTCGAGACCGACCCGACCTCTACAATCATCAAGCATCCAGTGTACCAGTCATCTAAGCCTATCATCGAATCGACTGGACACCACAATTCAAACCGGGTCCAAACAGCCCAACCCCGGTCCTAGGGCTAAGTCCGAGCTTCCAGCCTTGGGACGGGGACCCAAAGATCACCCACGCCCTAACCAATGCAACTAATGCACACAACAACAATGCATGCTATGACATACACAGATAATAGGAAAGGAATGCAACAGTATGTCACGCATCATATAAGTCTACTGGATCGCTGCAGCGGTACCACCAACCGCTGCCAGCCGATCCGCAGCAGGTCCCGGCATTACGACGGTACCGCGACCGTCAACCGCGGACTCCTGCAACGGGAAGCAACCCCGAAAACCGTCGATGAACAGTACACAATATAATATTATATTCTGAAATATAATATTATATTTAAACACCCAAAACCACTACTTAGGGGCTAATTGATCCCGTCGATCCGACGTCCAAAAGATGTCGGATTCAAGATCAAACTTAGCCACCAGTAGGTATATAAACCAGGATCATCATATCCAAAAATCATAATCATCTAACGGTTGAATTAACGGGAAAACGCTAATCAAAATCGTTAAACTAACTAACTTACCCATTAATTGCTGCAACGCAGCCCTTCAGAAAACAATTCATAAGAAATCGTACAAAAATCGAAAAATTAGAAAACAAGATGGAATGGAAAGCTAACGAATAGCTCTACAACTCTTATGTTTATCAAAAGCCAAGATCATGTACTCGCCGGCCGGAAAACTCGCCGCAAGCCGGCTGTTTCTCAAGAACAGCAGAAAATCAGAAATCCGAGACTAATCTTGCATAAAACCTACTCAAATCTCAACTGATTAACATGAAACTTAAATAAGTTATTCTACAAGGCATAAGGAATCCAACAAAGCAAAGATCAACAAGATCCAACGGCTAGATCTCAAGAAAACCCGAAATGAACACAGTAGGTATAACCCTACCTAGCTGCGCTTTCCTCGGCTGATTCCCCGCGATTTGATCACCAACAAGCCTCCAAACCTTTTCAGGGATCTTCCTCTCGTTGTTACGAATCCAACGAGCCTTAGAACGTCGGAAAAGATGGCCGGAGGAGGGAGAACGGAGGAGAGCAAGGTGGCTGCCGGAAACAGGGGAAAAACAGGGCTTCGGGAGAGAAAGGAAGAAGGAAGAAGAAAGAGAGGAGAAGGAGGAAGAGGAGGGGAAGAAAAGAGGGGAAAGGGGGAGGGGAAAGCCGGGAAAGAGGGGGGAAAAGCTGGGGGAGGGGAGGAGAAAGTCCTCCCCCTCTGACAGGGGAGAACGACGGCCAGCGGTGGCCGTCCTCGCGAAGCAGAAAAGCCACCGACGCGATTCCGATCGGTCGCTCCAAGGAGCGATCGATCGCTCGCGCCCTGGCTCGATCCCAACACCAAGTCGGATCGAGTCCGATCGATCGTCCCAAGGAGCGATCGATCGCTCAAGGGTTGTCAGCTGCCCAAAGGCAAGCTTCCACGCGCCCGAGTTGGGATCTTCCAATCTCGGGTCCACCTAGCCGTTCTAAACAAGCATTAACACAAACAAGGCCGGTGTGTACACACGCGGGTGTGAAACAAACCAACAAGGCGCAATTTACCAAATTGCCCTTGCGGTCTACAACGAGCCACAGAGGTAGAGGGGCAGGTCCTCACAGTAGTTGTGGAGGCGCAGTTGAGCTTTATCAGTGCGCGGTTAGGTATGGGATTTCAATGCACTGACGGCGTCTTCGGAAAAGTGAGGAAGGGTCCCATTCTCTTATAGCAGATCGGTGGTGGACTTTCTTCACTTTATCTCTACTGATCGGTTATTGGACCTGGGATTTCATGGGCCTTCATTCACATATTGCAATAGGCAGAATGGGAGGAAGCGGCTTCATGAAAGACTGGATCGTGCCCTTTGTACCAGTCTCTGGCGGGAATGGTTCCCGGAAGCTTCTATCCGGCATCTCCCCTATATGGGGTCGGATCACCGTCCATTATTACTAACCTTGTTTTCTGAGCAGGTTCTGGCGGGTCCTACTCCGTTCCGGCTCCAACAGTTCTGAATTCCCCTCTCGCCATTCCGGACAGCTGTACGGCATGCATGGAATAGGAATCGGCGGGGCTCTTTACAGTATCAGGTGGCGGGTCGGCTCAAGGAGATTAAAAATAATGTCAAATCTTGGAGTAGGAGGGATGATTTTGACTTGTTCAACTCTGATCAGGTACTCTTACAACACCTGAATAGTTTGTATTTGAAGGAGGAGGAGGGTGCTTTATCACAAGAGGATGAGTGTCGTATGAGGTCTCTTGAGAATCAGCATGTGGCGCTTCTTTCTCAACATGCGGATTATGTTGCTCAACATAAGCGGTCCAAGTGGATAGAAGATGGTGATCGCAACACCCATTACTTTCATCAATTGCTGAAGCCAAGTGGTCACATGTCAAAGGTGCTGGAGATTCTTGATGCTACTGGTGAAACAGTGTTGGCCCAGGAAGCCATCACGGAGGTTTTTTTGAAGTATTTTAGTGGTTTATGGGCTAAAAAACCAGTGCGGTTAAACAGTGCTCTTCCTGTTCTACCACGGATTTCAGTGATGGATAGGGACAACCTTGTTGCTGAGCCGACGGATGAGGAGATCCGTAGGGCGCTACTGCAGATGGGATCAAATAAGTGTCCAGGCCCGGATGGCTTACCGTCGGAGTTCTATGAGACCAACTGGGATGTGGTGGGTCCTGATATTATTAGACTCATAAAGGAGTTTTTCCAAACTGCGAAGCTCCCTAACCATTGGAATGACACGTTCATCACCTTGATTCCAAAGGTGAAGTGTCCTCGCAAAGTGAAGGACTTTCGGCCTATCAGTTTGTGCAATACTAGTTATAAAATAATCAGTACTATGCTCGTGAATAGACTAAAGCCTATACTGGGGGATCTAATCAGCCTTGAGCAGTCGGCGTTCGTCTCAGGTCGCTCGATCTTTGATAACCTGGGTGCGGCACAGGAGATTTTGCATACTATTCAGGCTGCCCCTAGGATGGAACCTCTGATGGCGGTAAAAATAGATTTGAGGTATGTTTATGATTCCGTCAGTTGGGATTTCTTGCAGAGGGTGTTGGAGGTGATGAATTTTCTAGAGAAATGGATTACTTGGGTGATGGCGTGTGTGTCGTTAGCAAAGTTCTCTCTTATTCTAAATGGTAGGATTTGTGGATACTTTCCGTCTGAACGGGGTTTAAGGTAGGGGGATCCGTTGTCGCCATATTTATTTATTCTTTGCCAGGAGGTGCTGACGAGGTTGACGCGAGTTCCGTTGATGGCCTGTAAGGGTGTGGTTTACCATCAGACTGGCTTTCACCTGAATCATTTATTATATGCGGATGATTGCCTCTTCTTCACAAAGGCAACGTTCGTGGAAGCCCGCAAACTTTTATCAGTGTTGCAATGGTTCAAGAGTTTGTCTGGACTAGAGATGAATCCGGAGAAATCAAGTCTAAAATTTTCGAAGGCTATTTCCAGGAGGTGGCGTACACGGATTGCTCAAGTTTTGGGTATGGAAGTGAAGAAGGGGCCTTAGAGGTATTTGGGAATGCCTCTTGATACGGCACGTATTCTGAAGAAGGATTTTAATTTCTTGCTAGAGGCGATACAGGAGAAGTTGCTCCATGGTTCGGCGGCGCGTATGGCGGGGGCAAGCAGGGCGGTGATGGCGCAGTCGGTCATGCAGGCGATTCCAGTTTTCCAGATGATGGCAAGGCCGGTGCCCATCTGTGTGCTAAAGGAGATTGATAAAATTATTCGACGATATCTCTGGCAGGGCATGCGTGGGGGTGCCTTTGTCATTGCCTGGGATGTAGTATGCCGACCTAAGGTTCATGGTGGTCTTGGCCTCAAGGATTTGCGTCGATGGCAAGATGCGATGAGGATGAAGAGAGCAGCTGATCTGCTGGACGACCGGATCTCGTCCTGGTCGAAAGTAGTTCGGGGGAAATATAGCTGGGAGGGCCGATTACCCACGAACAAAGCGCCGAGCTCTGCTTCCCCTCTTTGGAAATCGATCTGTCGGGTGGCAAAGTTGCTTAATCTGGGCATACGATGGATCCCCTGCGCCGGTAGCATGCTTAGCTTCGTCGAGGACTGGTGGTTTGGTGCATCGTCTTTACAGAGGAACCCATGCCCTGTTTTGGTGGATTGCGACTCTGTTTCCAGCCGCGTCGGAGAGTTTCTAGATGGCCATGGGTGTTGGAGAGCGGATCGACTAGCTGGTCTACTCCCGCCGGAGATGGTGGAACATATTTGCTCCGTTCAGGTTGATCGGGGGGCATCGGCGGATACCTTCCGATGGATGGGGGGCGGTGGCGAGAGGATTTCCACATCCTCCTGTTATCAGTTCCTGGAGAGCTCCCAAGTAATGGGTAGCAGCGTTCAGCATATGTTTCAGTGGTGGAAACGAGTTTGGCGAGCACCGGCGGGACCTCATGTGCGACATTTTCTGTGGCGGATGTCCCACTATAAGCTCTCTACACTTGCTTCATTGTGGGCGGTTTGCATGACAAGTGACAAAACCTGTCGACGTTGCAGCGGGGAGGATGAGACGCTGGAGCACATTTTCTTCCGCTGTCCATTTGCGTTGTCAGTATGGAGGATGGTGTTCCCGAATGGTTCGCAGGTGGATTTGAATGGATGGGATTATGACAGATGTTTTCAATTTCTTGACAAGAGCTCAAAGGATGGCCGTATTGAACAGGCAAAATCATTAGTGGCATACACCCTTTGGCGTCTATGGAAGTCGCGATGCTTACTAGTTTATGAGCAGGAGGTGGAGCACGTGTTGGATATTACGCGGCGAATCCGTTGGCTAGCAAAGGAGTATCTTTTAGTTCATGGTCGTCAAGCTCGAACAGGCGGCCAGCCAAGGCCGTCCAGGGAGGGGGTGCGTGTGCAAGTGGATGCTTCGGTTGGGACAGGTGGAGATGTGACGGGGATTGGCGTTGTGTGTGTGGATGATCAAGACAACATCACTTGGACTGCTTCTGATGCCTATGTGATTATGGATGATTCTGTGATTCGCGGTGAACTCGGAGCAATTAAGCTTGCAATACAAGAATCTAGCCGGCGGGGATTCTCATCCTTGGTGGTTGAGAGTGATTCCCAAGCTGCGATTGGTCTGGTTCACGGGAGCATACCATGTACCGGTAGTATGTTGCCTCTGCTACAGGAGATCTGGTGGCTAGCTAGTAGACTGAAAGATTTTCAAGCCCTTTATATTCCCCGTGAATATAATCAACGGGCGGATTTTGTTGCAAGGCAGGCACGTGAGATCGCTTCTATTGTCACTGGGCATCCCTTCAGTGGGTTCAACCCAGTGGGTCTTTGATGAGAATGCATAATGTTATATTTTTATCCCTTAATACTTAGTCTCCTATGCTTATTTAGTTCCTAAATACACTCATTATTCTTATATTTTGATTTAGGATGCAATTGAAGTCCTTAAGTCGAAAAGAAGCTAAAAAGAGTGCATGGATCAACTTTAAAGATTTATCTGTACCTGTTCATGAAGAACCAGAGGATGTACCATACATGGTTGGAAAGCTCTTGAAGTCTAGATTCTGGAGAATTTTACGGTTCGTGATTCCGAGTTTTCTAGAGGAAGTTACGGCAATTTTAGTACCGATGGCGCAGTCTGGATGGCAGAGCAGTGAATAAGCTGAACAGTCCGATCGATCCGACACCCAGGGTCCGATCGATCGGACCATGCAGAAACGTGACAGAACATGTATTTTTTGGCTGAACGTGGTCCGATCGATCGAACCATCACTCCTACTGAGCCAGATCGATCCGACTCCTAGAGTTGGATCGATCGGACTCGGGAAATGGCTGAAATTGCAGATTTTTATGAGCCAAATCGATCGGACACCTAAAGTTGGATCGATCGGACTCAAAAATAGCCAGAGAAGGTGGATTTTTACGCATTCGATCGATCCAGAGCCTATAGTTCGATCGATCGGACTCGGGCGTGACTAGAAATTGAAGGTTTTTAATGAGACTGATCGATCCAGCACCCTGAGAAGGATCGATCGGACTTTCCCAGTAAAGAAAATCAACGATTGTGATCTAATCCGAGGGTGGATACACTTGAGGCTATAAATAAGACTCTTTCTAGGGTTTGAGGGGGGATTCTTGGACACTTTTGGCTGCTCTTTCTCCTCCTTTATATTTTTTCTAGGTTTTATCTTGTTTATTGGAAT
Source organism: Narthecium ossifragum (assembly GCA_963920575.1). NCBI lineage: Eukaryota > Viridiplantae > Streptophyta > Magnoliopsida > Dioscoreales > Nartheciaceae > Narthecium > Narthecium ossifragum. The sequence continues at coordinate 35,126,372 of OY986964.1, forward strand.
CTTTTGAGGATTGTTCTTGATGGCCCTGCGTGGCTAAATCTTGATCCTTGGTCGAGGAGACTGAAACCTCGGAATCAATGAAACTGTGAGATCTAATCTATTTTTATTGTTCAGTTTATACATGAGTATTGGATGTTCTTCTGTGATTAAATCTTCATGATTGTCTTTTTCTAATTACTAGGAGCGCTACTAGTTTATTATTCATTGCGATCTACTGCTAGATTGGATATCAAATCCGGAATTGTTTGATCCCTCTAATCTGCGAAGCAACTAGGATCTAATAATTTACTGTTGATCAGATCTTGTTAGATCTTAGGAAGAATATTCAACTAGATTAAATGCAACCGCTTGTGCTTGTGTTGTTTAGCTTCATCGATCTCCCTATTCTTAACGCTGCTACTAGATTAAATCTACAGCGCTTGTCTTAGGTTGTCTAATAGTTAGGGTTGATTAGATCGCTTGTTTCTAATTAACTAAGATTGAGGAGAGATTCGAATTGAATTCGGACGGCGAATATTCATGGTATAAATTGATTGATACTTGCATCTATGATCAGTTGTTGGATTCCGATGGTGGATGTTGACTCAGACCAAGGTTTGTTCTCTTGATTCAACTTGTTTCTTCGTTTTAGATTATTTCTTTATTGTTTTCCCTCACGTTTAAAAACCCCCCTATCTTTGTTCACTTAGCACAAAACTAGGCTAAACACTCTTCGTGGGATCGACTCGTACTCGCACTACTACATTTATTTTAAAGAGTATTGATTTTATTTTTGAGTGCCTGCGACAGCACATCAGTCTTTCTGCTGCCTAATTGTTTGTGACCCAGCCTTTTGGCTTATGTCTTCAAAAAATAAAAAAAATAACAAATACTGGAATGAAACTATATATGATTTCGTGTAATGAAAAACTAATATTTTATACTACACGACTGCATCCTATTAACTGAGATCATAGATCAAAAACTACCATAACATAGAACCTCTTTGAATACCTGCAGCATCTGCCAACAATCATAGAGAAAGGAGATCTGCTTTTGGAGATCAAACATGTGTGACCATACGATACCTCTTGCATCTGGTCACTAAGGACTCAGAACACAATACACAACCAAGCACTACTCCCTTCCTTTCGTCCTCATCAAATTAGTGTAATGGCAATCAATCATATACAAAAAAAAAGGATTTCTTTCCTCGCCATTAATTAATTAATGACCATTAGCAATCAAAACAATAAAAAGCGCTCTTTAAATTGACCTCCTTGTCCTTGAGCCATACCTCCTCAGAGACAGCTGAGCTCCAGATAATATTGTACACAATCCTCTTCAAACTTGTTTTGTAGCCAATAGCTCGAGCTATAAGCCCCCATTTGGTGTAGAGATAGTTTATTCTGGTTAAGAGGGGTTAAGGGATTTTAAGATAAGAAAAATGGGGTTAACTAATGGAATAATAAAAAATAGAATGGTAGTGATAGATGGAATGTGAAATATAGATAAAATAATAATGATTATTTTTTATGTTTGAAGATAAAGGATAAGAGGAGAAGGGGTATCCCCACATCAAACAAGGACCAAGGGTACGGAAAAATATATTCTATAAGAACACCAACTAAATCTAATATGGGCAGTTGGACGCGTTGTGATGGTTGCCTCTGTGCTAGAAGCTGAAATGCTTACTGTTTTGGAAGCAGTTAGACAAGGACGACATAGAGGCTTGACAAAATGTGTCGTGGAGACGGACTCGCGATGGGTGATGGAGATTCTTAATGGATGCAGATTATGGCCACCGGAGGTACATCTTTGTGCACGCATGGTTTGGTCCGAGGTTTTGGGTTTGGGTACTGTGTTGTTTTTATATGTACTTAGGTCAAGTAATGTGCGAGCCGATGTTGTCGCTCGGTCATGTAGGGAGTCTTAATCTTGTTTCGATTGGTCTCGAGAGGGTAGTCACGCCCCTCCGATCTGGGACTTGATGTAAGTGGAGTTCTTTCACTAATATAGCCAATCGGCTCAACTCATCAAAAAAAAAAAAAAAAACTAAACCTAATATACTTATGAGTTATCTATGGTAAAATACTCAAAATGCTCAATTATGTACACTACACGGCTCTATCCACTATCAACTCAGATCATATCAAAAGATCAAAAGCTCCCATGACCTATAACCTCTTGAATATCTGCAACATCTGTCAACAATCAAAGACAAAGGAGATCTGCTTCCGGAGTGACCATACCTCTTCTTTCTGGTGGTCACTCAAAAGGAAGGACCCAGAAGGGCCAGAAACATAATACACAACTAAGCACTACTTTCTTCCTTTTATCCCCATCATATCTGCGTAATGACAATCAATCATAAGTTCGGTCCACATATACAAAGAAAAAAAGATTTCTTTCCTCTTCCTTCATCAATTTATGACCATTAGCCAAAAAAAAAAAAAACAATAACAAAGGGACATTAAATTAACCTCCTTGTCCTTGAGCCATACCTTCTTCTATTTGTTATGAGGCATTATCTCCATTTCTATTTTCAAACATCAAAAGTAATTATTATTATTTTATTCTCATTCCACCTATCACTATCATTCTATCTTTTCCTATTCTCATTACGTAACCCCATTTTTTCTATCTCCAAAATCCCTAATATTAACTGAGCTTCTAATATAACGTACACACTCCTCTCCTTTCCAAACTTGCTAAGTCTAGAGGGTACTCAAAATTTATTGTATAAGATCTCCAACTAACCTCAATGGGGAATTGCAGCCAAACCATATCCTGGAATCATGGCGTCCATTTATGAAGCATATATAACATCATATGTTCTCAGTCAATACAATGAAAAAGACCACTGTCATTCATGATCTTTGAAGCATGCATAACCGGCGACTTTGTAACATCAAATTTCTGTATCGTGATCCATGAAAAATTCAAGGGGAATATGTTGTTTAGTCCTTTAAGTGACCTCTTCTTGTGATTTAGTCCCCTCTAACAGTCCTTAAGTGTTTTAGTACCCACAATAGCAACATAAGACTACAATACCCCTATTCATTCCCATTCTCGTAAATACAGCCACGCAGGCCGCCCGTTCCGTCATCCGTTCCGTCATTTCCGAAAAATTCGAAAATGATTACCAATAAAAGCCCGTCCCTCCCATTTCCAACGCGCACGAGCCTTTCTATCTACCCACCATTTCTGGCGTCCCGCATATTCCGTCGCCGTCGTCCGACCAGTAAAGCCTAAAGATTCCGATAGACCTTCTTATCGGCGGCGTGGAAGATCCTACCGTCCGGCTCCCGTCGCAGAAGGTCCTACCGTCCGCCTCCAGTCGCAAAAAAAACATTCGAAATGGTGAAAGGGTACGGTTTTCTATCATTTTTATCATTTTTCCTCCTCTTTTTTTTGAAATGCAACAACAAATGGAGATTTCCAGTAGAAGCATTGTGGTTATTGTACAAGATTTATTGTTTGCTAATCTAGGGTTATGGCCGGCGTTTCCAGGAGTTATTATCGGACTGGGAAGTGGTAGTTACTTCCCACTTTCAACTAATTGGTGGTTACTTCCCTTACCTATTGTACTCTACTTATTGTTTGCGAATTAGGGTTTTGAATCTAGGGTTTTTTATCGGACGATTTAATGGTTGCTTCCTAGTTTCAATTCATTGGTAGTTACTTCCCAAAAATCCATTGGATTCACTTCACGTAGTGATTACTTCATACCATGGTAGTTACTTCCCACTTCCAACTCATTGGAAGTTACTTCCCGATTTTTTTACTCTACTTATTGTTTGCGAATGTAGTGTTTTTTATCTAGGGTTTCTTATCGGACGATTTAATGGTTGCTTTGTAGTTTCAATTCATTGGTAGTTACTTCCCCAAAATCCCTTGGGTTCACTTCACTTGGTGGTTACTTCATATCATGGTAGTTACTTCCCACTTCCAATTCATTCTTACTTACTTCCCAATTATTGTACTATATTCATTGTTTGCGAATTTAGGGTTTTTTTATGTAGGTTTTCTTATCGGACTTTAATGTAGTTACTCCCTACTTTCAATTCTTTGGTAGTTACTTGCCAACAATCCGTTGGTGGTTACTTCATATCCTGTTAGTTACTCTCCCACTACTTTGGAAATACTTTTGAAATGGTAATTTCTTACAAATTTAAGTGGTATTTAGTTGCCTATTTATTGGTAGTTACTTCGCAGATGACAATCGGTAGTTACTCCCATACATTATTGGTAGTTACTTCCCCTAATTTAATTGTAGTTACTTCGCAGCTTATAATTGGTAGTTACTTCCCTTTCTTCGCAGATGATAACTGGAACTAACTACAATCTAAATTGGTAGTTACTTCCCTACTCTAATTATAATTATAATTACAATCTAAATTATAATTTGGAAATACTTTTGAAATGGTAATTTCTTACAAATTTAAGTGGTATTTAGTTGCCTATTTATTGGTAGTTACTTCGCAGATGACAATCGGTAGTTACTCCCATACATTATTGGTAGTTACTTCCCCTAATTTAATTGTAGTTACTTCGCAGCTTATAATTGGTAGTTACTTCCCTTACTTCGCAGATGATAACTGGAACTAACTACAATCTAAATTGGTAGTTACTTCCCTACTCTAATGGTAGTTACTTACCTAATTTAATTGTAGTGACTTCGCAGATTACAATTGGTAGTAACTTCCCTTACTTGGCAGATAATAACTGGGATGAACTAAAGTTCTAATTGGTGGTTACTTCCCTTACCTATTGTCGTAAATTGGTAGTTAGTAACTGTAGTTACTTCGCAATATAATTTGTAGTTACTTCCTTGTTATTTGGAACTGACTTCCTTCTTTATTCTGTAGCTACTTCCCATTATAATTGCTTCTTAGACACTTGACAGAAATTAAAACCTTCAATACACCCATTCATGGCTACAAACAACCTCTTAAAACGACCATTTTCTTCGTTGACCTCCACAATGAAATGAGACCCTGGATTTGCGTCGACTACATTGCGAGCATACAATTTTAACAACTCAAATGAAGTTTCGTCATCACCCAGAACATCCTTTCTCGCCTTTTCGACACCTTTCCATGCAGTATCATATGAAATTATCACTCCATAGTCGGAATGAATTGAGTGTTTAACATCTATAGGACGAAGGGTAGGCTTTATTCGCACCTGATCCTCTATCAAACAGGCCACAAGATCTGAATTCATCCGTCTATGTCTCACAGATAGACATCCCGATCCGCATGTATGCACTTTGTTAAACACCTTAACATAAAAGAAGCCATTAATACGCTGGCGGCGACCTTTGACAAACCACTCACAACCAGTCAAGAGTTTCTGCGAGCATTCCACAGAAACAACCTTGTCAGTATTCTTCACGTACTCATAATCATATCCAGACTCTACTACTAGCTTCTGAACACATAGCCGAAATTCTATAGCACCACATACAAATTTCTGCCCAACAGCATTAATAGCATTCTCCCATCCAAATGATTTCAATTCCTTCTTCGAATGCTGACAAAATGATGGAAGCAAATCATCATCATCTATACTATGATGTGAATCTCTGCATGACAAAGCATCATCAAGCTTCCCCTTTATGGTCTCAGCATTGCTCCAAACATCTACACCTAAACGCTGGATGTCTAATGATTTTGCAATTGAAACCATGCTTTCATAATCAACCTCAGATTCAAGTATACACTTTGGGTATTCAGGTATAGAATAAGATAAACACATACTATCTTCACACAACTCTGGCCACTTACTGCATACCATTCCAACAGCACATTGGTAAGATTGTACACTTTCAATACCACGAACTATAGTCTCATTTGCATATCTGAACATCAGCATCAATCTTTCACCCATTTTCAACCCTGCACAGCATAGACATTTATTAGTTACTTCGGACTGAAATTAGTCGTTACTACCCATTACAAGAGGTAGTTTATGTCTCCTTATACTTGGTAGATACTTCCTAATTAAGTGGAAGTAACTACCATCTATAAATGCAGATAAACTACCAATATAGCTACCAGCTGAAAGTGTTACATTCTTCCAATGAAAATTGGAAGTTACTCTCCACCTCAGTTTGGTAGTTACTTCCCACTTTATTCTGGTAGTCACTTCCCACTTACCATTGGTAGTTACTCCCCCCACCCCCTTATATTGGTAGTTACTTTCCCCTTTAGTTTGGTAGATACTTACCACTTTAGCTGGTAATCCCACCTTCGATTGGAAGTTAGTTCCCACCTCAGATTGGTAGTTACTTCCCACTTTATAATGGTAGTTACTCTCCATCTACTTACTTCCCACTTTAGTTACTACCCACTTCAGATTGGAAGTTACTTCCCACTTCAGATCGGTAGTTACTTCCCACTCTAAGCTGGTAGTAACTTCCCACTTTAGTTTGGTAGATACTCCCCACTTTAGATGATAACCCCACCTTCGATTGGAAGTTACTTCCGACCTCATATTGGTAGTTACTTCCCCACTTTAGACTGGTAGTTACTCCCCCAGCTACTTAGTTCCCACTTTAGTTACTACCCACTTCGAATTGGAAGTTACTTCCCACTGCAGATTGGTAGTTATTGCCCACTTTATAATGGTAGTTACTCCCACTTTAGTTACTTCACACTTTAGTAACTCCCCCATTTAGATTGGTAGTTCCTTCCCACTTTAGACTGGTAGTTTCTTCCCCACTTTAGATCGGTAGTTGTTTCCCTACAATTTCAATTCCCGCTTTAGTTACTTCCCACTTCCCATTGGTAGTTACTCGCGGACTGCAGATTGGTAGTTACTTCCCCCTTTAGTTTGGTAGATACTTCCCACTTTAGATGATAATAACAGATTACGGAAAATAACCTATCAATAACCTAATTAACAACGAAGTAACTACCAGTATTACCAGCGAATGGGTGCACTACCACTGTAAACAAACATTCATCCAAATACACATGAAAAAAACAAAAAATAAAGTCATCGCAACATACCTGATGAAGCACCAAGAAGGCGACTCCCTCCACCTCCACGCAAGAAATATACCACTTGTAGAGACGACTGCAACTCCGTAAACCTCCTTCAAAACAACTTCCGCACCTGATGACCGCTCCCTCAAAAACCATGGAACCAAAATCCCCCACCAAATAATACCAACCGCGACGCAGGCATCAGCCGAAAACCCCAAAAGAGAAAAAATACCCAATAAATCCACGCCGACGACCAATAACTCCAACGCCCATCTAACTGAGGAAGACGATACGTCCATAGCTAATTTCACGATACCCGTAATCCCGGGAATGATAAAAACGTTATCAGTGGCAATTAATGAGGAAATTCCGCCGTGACTAATAGCAAGGTTATTCTGGTCATACAAATATTCCATAACAACACTAAAAAGAGACTAAAAGCCTTACCAATTCTCAAAGGGACTATACAGCAAATTAAGTCTCCAAAAGAGACTAAACACCAATTTTCCGAAAATTCAATGCTCTTGACTCCATAGATAAGAAATTTAAGTCGAACATCAGATTTCTTCATAGAAGGAGAAAAAATCCAATTACCAAAAGCTACCATAACATGCAGGCAAAAAATAGAAATTTCCCTTACATAGGTCTGATTAGTTCCTTCTACAAATTCCAGTGATAAAGCCCAACAATCAAGGATCAGAGCATTTTACCCCTTCTGTTTTACCAATCAATGTCAACCTACATGATAGGTCATCTAAGAACAACAGTCATGTATACATACGATACCTGTAGGGCGATAAAAGGATAAAAGCAGTAAAAAGTAAAATACTCAAATTAACATTAGGGAAGGGTCCAGAGCCTCACATGCAAAAGACCGTTTGACTAAATACCTTTGCGCACTGTTTCGGGATAAAAAACCCAAACCGCGCATTAAAAGACACATTTGCCCATACGCTCATTTCACCTCCATCCCGCGTACGCAACTTCTCTCGCCTCCGCCTCTACCATCTCCCCGACTCCGGCGATCTCATCCCACCTGCAAGCTCCACCAACCATCTCGGGCGGCCTCATCCCACCTCCAAACACCACCATCGATCTCTACCCCATCGGAGGCCACCACCAGCCAGAGAGGCGACAGAGCAAAGGAAGGTATATGCGACACCGACGAGAACCCCCTTGCTCCGCCTGGTACCCATCCTAAGCACCGTCGCCTCCCTCGGCGCCTCTGTGGTCCCCAACCTCCGCCTCGTATATAGCCATCGGCGACAAAGGTTTCTCCTATTACTGGCGGAAGACCTCATCACCGACCGTGACGAACGAAACAGAAGGGTTTCACTGCCGCTGCCGACCCCGATTAACTTCTTATTCCCCAATCAAACGAAACCCTAACGAAGGGTTTCGCCGCCGCCGCTGAATCCAAAAACAGCAACGATGTGGAGGAGGCCAAATCCAAAAACAACTGCGATAAACCCTAGACAAAAGGTAAGATATCATTTCGATTTTACATATTTCAATTGTATTTTGGATTAATTGGTGATATACCATTGTGATTCAATTGCATTTAGGGATTTATACCATTGTTATGTCATTTTTATCAATGATAAAAATGCTTGAGTGATGATCTCATTTTTATCATTGATGTGGGTTGAGATGATGTGTATTACAACCTGAATCGATTTCATTATTTCAGCAATTGAAATCATACTTACTGGAGTATGATATAAAAACAACAATGATTTTTATTTTTATTACTGATAAAAATCATGCTTATTTTTATCAATAATAAAAATGGAACTTGATGATGTCGATTAAGATGATCTCATTCATTTTTATCAATGATAAAAATAGAACCTGATGATGCCTATTGATTTTCATTTTTATCAATGATAAAAATGGAACATGGTGTGGATTGAGATGATGTTTATCATAATGATAAAAATGAGAATGAATGGTCATTTTTTTAAGTATTGTCATTTTTATCAATGATAAAAATGAGAATCAATGGTCATTCGCATTTTTATCAATGATAAAAATGAAACCTGTTTACGTGGATTGAGATGATGTTGATCATTCTCATTTTTATCAATGATAAAAATGAGAATGATTGGTCATTCTTTTAAGTATTGTCATTTTTATCAGTGATAAAAATGAAAATCAATGGTCACTCTTATTTTTATCATTGACAAAAATGAAACATGATGATGTGGATTGAGATGATGTTGTCATTTTTATCAATGATAAAAATGAGAATCAATGGTGACACTCATTTTTATCATTGATAAAAATGAAACCTGATGATGTTGTCATTTTTATCAATGATAAAAATGAGAATGATTGGTCATCCTTTTAAGTATTGTCATTTTTATCATTGATAAAAATGAGAATCAATGGTCAGTCTCATTTTTATCATTGACAAAAATGAAACCTAATGATGTTGATCATTCTCATTTTTATCATTGATAAAAATGAAATGAATGACTGCAGTTATTCTCATTTTTATCATTGTTATGTCTTTTTTTATCATTATGATTCGTGTGTAAGATTTGAATATCTTTTTTTATCATTCTTATCGTTCTGATTGATGCCTTATTACAGAGAGCACAGAAAGTGGACAATTACCGGTCAACTCTGGTTACAATTGTTTCAGTAATTGAAGATGTTCATCATCTAATAAAGTCTGCCCACTTGAAATACATGAAGAAAACATCCACTTTCTACTACGAAAATACTAACAATATGTCCTTTGATAAATTGAGTAGTACATTTGAATTTTGTCCTTTGATAAATTGGTTCAGGTCCCACAAATATGTCTAACAATTGCATTAAAAGAACATCCACTTTCTACTACGAAAATGCTCGTCTCACCATCATACTTGCATAGTAACAATATCTTGCACCCCATTGATAACCCTGTACAAACCACATGTCAATTAAGAATGAATAAGATACCGTGAATTCCAACGGAAATACAAAAATCAATTTGTAGATACACAATTGCATAACATGTGATGTATGAAAACTGCAATAATAAAATTGAATCGAATAATCAGGAATGATTATGATGTTATGTAACACATTAGAAAGATGTGTAATCACTGCCTCCTCGCCATCCTTTTTCAGGACGAAGCACGAGTTCCCATTCCAACTAGCTTGGGATTTTAGAGAGAGGGGTTAGGGTTGGAATGGGATCGACCAATTTATTCCAACTAGCTCAAGATTTTAAAGAGAGGGGTTACAATTAGGATGGGATCGATGGGGAGTGAACGGGGAGGGATAGAAGTGGGAACCTTGAAGCCGATAGAGCAAAAGCGGAACGGGTCACCGAGGGATGGGAGGAGATCTCGCAGGCAGGGGGTAGAGGTGAGCTTGGAGGGGGCTGCGCTGCCACGGGGCTGAGGCCGCTCGTTGAGAAAGAGCACTCGCGGACTATTGAAGGTATACGTGTGCACCCTCGTGCAGAATATGTTAGCTAAACAACAACAACTAATTAAACCACATTAGATGGGTTTTTTATCAAACAGACTTTTAATGGGGTTTTGGGATGAGAAAGGTCTCTAATATGGGTATATCACCAATTAACCCTTAATATTATATATATTATTCATATAATCATACAATAAAATTAATTTTTAATATATATATTAAAATATTATATATATTATTCATATAATGTGGTGGACATTTTATATATATATATATCATCATTATATGGAACGATAAGGGGAAGTTAGTGGGGGATGTGGTTAATGAGGAGAAAGAAGTTAGTGGGTGGTTAATGGAGAAGTTAATGGGTGGTTAATGAGGAAGTTAATGGTGAAGATAGTGGGGTGGTTATCCTGCCAAGTGACAGGGGTCCACTAGTGTAGATATATGATTATAGTGCATCGGCTGATCCAAAAGACAATCAAACAATTATCTGATTCATGCATATTATGATCCCATGTATCAGGCGATTCCACCAATCAAACACCCTGTCCTACCCAGATCGAACGGCCACCAACTAACTATCAAATCATATCGCAGTTTTACTATTAAAACCCCGTATTTTCTCCTTTTTACGCGTGAGTAAACCGTATTTATTACTTGAAAATTACAGGCTTTGGCGGGGCGCCCCCATTTGTTAAACCCCGCTCTCGTATCCGTATCTCACTTGTCTCTCTCTCTCTCTCTCTCTCTCTCTTCTTTCTCTATCTAGAAAAGCTCCTCTCTTGGGCTCCATTGGCGGGATCATCCAAGAGAAACCCTAACCACTCTTCTGTCCAGCTCGGCGGTGGCTTCCCCTCCAAGATCGCGGCGTCTCCCGTGATCTTTAAGCGTTAGATCCGAGGTTTGGTGGGGAGGAGCTCTGTCTTTTTCCATCGATCCCTTTCTTCTCTCTAAGGCCTTGATCGGCACTGTATCTCGAATTTAGTGTGATTAGCGAAGCAATTTTGGGGGAGCTGCTGGTATTTAATGCTGTTTTCGGATTAATAATGCCTGGCTTCTCTTTTTCAGGTCAGTAGAGCTCGAATTCTTGCTGTTTGACTTTAAATGTAGGGTTCCCTGTGGCTTAGTTTTGAGATTTTAATCTAATTTTAAAGAGGTTATTTTTAATCTGGTTTTATTGGTGGATTTTTACTCGAAGAGCTGTAATGGACTTAGATTTGCAGTTTTTCAGATAGTGATACTAATGTAGGCTTTTTCATGTAAAGTTTGAAGTAATCTTCGACTGGATCTGGCCTTTTGCTCAATGCTGCATGGGAAACTGAGGATCCGATGTCATAATTTGGGAATAGAGCTCAGATACTTGCTAAAATTGTTCTTTTCGCAGTTAGCGGAATAATTCTGTAGGAAATTTATTCATTTGGGACTCAGTTGATTTTTATTTTTTGGCTTCAGATTTCACTTGTACAAAGGAACTGGGTTCATGAACTCAGAGGCGCATTGCAGGCAGAGGGCTAAAGTAGAAAAAAGCTAAATTTTCCAGTTGATGATTAGCTGATTCGGGAACAATGTCAAGGATTCCCAAGTGGAAGGTCGAAAAGACTAAAGTGAAAGTGGTCTTCCGGCTACAGTGCCATGCCACAAATGTAAGCTTTGCTGTCTTTTGTTGGTTTTTTATTTCTCACAAATGGCTGTATTTGTGAAAGGAAATGTCATGTTTCCTTGCATAATAAGGCTGTCATTTGTCACTGGAATTTGTTCCAAACTCGTCACTCAAACTACTTTTAGCCTGGTGTCTTCTATAGTCTGAATTCTTTGTCATCTGGTGTTCTTTTCTGCTTCCGAAGGAATGTGAAACCTGAAAATTTTCCTTTAAGCATCCTCTGGCAAAACTCAGTCTCATGAGCTCATATCTCACCTTCCTTGCTACCTGTAGTTTCCCTAGTATGCATATTAGAAAACATGGACATGCTTAGGTTCTTTATGATTGACTTATCACTCTTCAGTGCAATCTTTAATCAGATTTCAATTCATTTTTTTAACAGCTTGCAAATTGAGAAGCATTTCCTTGAACCTTTTCCTCATCTACTAACAAATTTGTCTATGGATCTCAGATTCCACAGCAGGGTTGGGACAAATTATTTGTGTCTTTCATTCCTGCTGACACAGGAAAAGCGACTGCAAAGACAACAAAAGCAAATGTGAGGAATGGGAACTGCAAATGGTCAGATCCTATATATGAAACTACAAGGCTTCTTCAGGATGCTAGGATTAAAAAGTATGATGAAAAGCTCTATAAACTTGTTGTGGCGATGGTATGGATTCTTCTGTGCCCATGCTCTCAGTTATTACATCATTTCGGAAGAGATCTGCTTCAAACTTTCTGAGCTAGCTTTTTTGCTAGCTTAAGTGTACTCACTATTTGTTATGCAGAACTCTTCCAGTGGTCAATGGTGTATTGATGCTTTATGTCTTTTGTGCTGACCTCAATGTTATCAGGGTTCTTCTCGGTCCAGTCTTCTTGGAGAGGTTGTCATTAATCTTGCTGATTATGCAGATGCACTAAAACCTTCTTCAGTTGCACTGCCCCTTCATGGATGTGACTTTGGGACAATTTTGCATGTGAGAATGCTTCTTCAGTTCAGTAATTACTGGCAATTTTCTTTCTTCTCATGCTCATGCCGTTAATAGTCTTCGTCGACTCTTATCTTTGTAGAATGTACACTTGGCAAGTGGACCATGTGATATTGGATATTTGAATCAATTAACATTGTACATGTGATTTTTAAGGAAAACCATTGTTTTCATGATGAACTGGTGTATTTTGCCATCCTTTGCTTGTATCATGGTTTCTGAGTGATTTGATGCTGAATCTCTGAGTGATTTGATGGTGAATCATGCAATCTGTTGAACATGTTTTCTTGTTATGTTGAGTATTGGCACAGGTTTATGGGGGCTGCTATTAAGTTGCACAATTTAAAGATGCCTGGGTTTGCACAACCCTACTCATATGTGGATACAAAATTTCTGATATTGCCACTGACATAGACCTGAATCCCTTACTCGTTTAATTCCATCTCAATAGAACCGCACCTGGTAACTAAATCGCCCCTCCTACATCAACAAAGGGTAGCTCAAAATGTAGAAGCATGGATTGCGAGATCTGGGTGTGTGGGATCTGTTCCTAATATGCTTCCATACATCTCAATAGAACCGCACCTGGTAACTTGATCCAAATCGCCCCTCCTACATCAACAAAGGGTAGCTCAAAATGTAGAAGCATGGATTGCGAGATCTGGGTGTGTGGGATCTGTTCCTAATATGCTTCCATACTACATGCAGTAACTATAAGCACTGCAAAACTTTTCTTTCCTCTTCAAATCCTATTCATGCTACCAGTGCACTCCCATTCATTGATCTAAGGTTCAAAAAGCTGGTTCTTTCCACAAAGTCCTGACCTCTAAACTCAAATGGGACCAGTTGAAACCCAAAATACTTTGATACTACATCTACGGGTTTAAATTCCAACACCAAGTAAATGCAGGTTGGACACACACCATGCAGTGCTGAAATATTTTTAGGCTAAATATGAAGTAACCTTTATTGGTCGGATCATTTCTCTCGTTCCTCATTTCTTGATAAGCTGAATGAAGACGAGTATGAATGTAACACACGGTAGTTAGGAAGTGTTGTCTAAATATCAACAACCGCTGACGAAACCTCACACAGCTCAAGGTGAATTTCAGTTCAGTAATATATGTTCCTTCTCTGCATTATTTACATTCATGTAACCTGGACTATGTTAAGGCTGTATCTGCTCTATTTTGTGTGGTAGAGTTGCCTGGAGTTTGTGAAACTACAAATAAGAAGATTACTGTTCTTAAAATAGCGCTAACACATTCTTTTCTATTGCAGGTCACAATTCAGCTCCTCACAGGCAAAACTGGGTTCAGGTGCTACTTCCATTACCAGTTAAACATTTGACGATTTCGATTACAGCAAGACCAGTCTTATATTGCATAATGTCTCTGGCAGAGAATTTGAGCAGCAAAGGGAGCTCAGTGAGAGGGGATTTCAGACAATACCTGGTCAGAAAACTCGTGACCCTTTTGAAAATTCAGCAGCTTCGTCAGAGGGTGGGAGGGAACAGATGAATAAGGTATAACAGCTGCTATCTTAGCGTATCTCAATTGACTCTGCATATATGCTGATAGTTAACCAGTTGCTTTGGGTTGTTCTTTTTGTTCTTTATCAGAATGTTTATTGCTCCTCCTTAGATGTTGTTAACAAAAAGCTTCTGTCCTTCCCTGGTAACAGCTGTCCACAAGAATCAGGTTTAAAGCAGATTCTTCAGAACTTCCTCCATTTGAAGAAGGGGAGTTGAACGGAAGTAATGAAGAGTCAGCTACTGGAGTTGATGGCTCATCATATACCTCAGAGAGTTTCCATGCTGAAAAGAATGATATTTTGAGCACACATGAAGTCGATAGTGTTAGGAGTGCCAATTCTGGTGATGTGGTTGAATGTCCCCTTGGTCAAAGCCCTCGTCCTGAGGAGGGCCAGAATAGCAATCGCCTGTGGGCTCAACGGAGTAATGATTGGGCTCATGCATGGAATTCAGACTTCTCCATGGACAATGACCTAACTGCTGTTTATGAAGATAATACCAGACTTAGAGTTAAATTGGATGTGGCTGAGTCGACCATTTTGCAGCTGAAACTGGAAGCAAATTCTTTAATGGGCTTTGCTGATCAGTTGGGAATGGACATGCAGACTTTGGCTGAGCAGCTTGGAACCGAACTAGCTTCAGGAGAAAAACTGAATAGAGAAGTCTTCTATTTAAAGTCTGAGTGTTCAAAGCTTAAAAATGATTTTGAAGAGCTAAAATTTTGTAGATTAATGCAACAACCTACTAGCCAGAAAGTTAATTTGCCTGGTACGAACCTGGCAGATGTTTCAGTGCATGATAAATTTGATCATTTAGTTGTGGTAAACCAAGATTCTTTGCTTCATGATTTTCAGATCAAATGGCTTCAGGGTTTGTCGCTGATAGAAGGTCAAATTAGAGAAACTCAAACAAAGGCTTGCCTCGGCTATCATGGAAATGATATTGAATTTCTTCAGTCTGATTTTGAGGTTCTTGAATGTCTCCTCCAAAATCTCAAACAGAATATGTCACAGACAGCTACTTTAGAACCTGTAGATGGAACTCAAGGGGAGGAAGAGATGCAGATGACAAGGATTTTGCAATCTGAATGTCTCGGCCACGCTCAGGCACCGCAGAGATTTTACAGAGATTGTCATCATCGAAATGATCTGCACAGTATAAATAGTTCACATCAAGGACCTCATCAACACCAGCCTGTGCACAAGAATGAAATTGTCACGAGCGTCATGGAGGACAATTTGCGTGAGCTTGTGCATGAGCTGGAGAAATCGAAAACAGAAAAGGAAAGTCTCACAAAAAAAATGGAAGAGATGGAGTGTTACTATGAGGCTCTTATTCACGAGATCGAGGATAATCAGAAGCAAACACTAAATGAGCTGGGGGATGTCAAAACTGAGCATGCTGGTTGCCTGTACATGATTTCTGAGCTCCAAACTCAGATAGAGAAGATTCATCAGGATATGAAAGAACAGTTCCTAAGGTTTGCTGATGACAGACAAAACTTAGAAATTCAGAATAAGGAGCTTGAGAGAAGAGCTATTACTTCAGAATCTGCACTCAAAAGGGTACGCTGGAACTACTCAATTGCAGTTGATCGTCTTCAGAAAGATCTTGAACTTCTCTCATTTCAGGTCTTGTCTATGTATGAGACGAATGAAAACCTTACAAAGCCAGCTTTAATGGATGCTTCCCAACCCCCTTTCCATGGCAGCTCTGAAAAACATTCAAAAGAGGCAAAACCAACTTTCCATAAGCAGGGCCAATATGTGCCAACTCTTACGAGAATGCCGCCGGAAACTGTATCTGGAGAGACTGAGCATGATTTTTCTCGAGTCCTCAATGGTATACAAGAAATTTGTACCAAACAGGTCCAGGGAGAATATAGAGGTAGTTCGCGGCAAGGAGGTCCCATTAATGTGAAATTACAAACCAATGGCGAAGAGAATACTTACATGAGTGGATTGAAATCAGAGAACCATGATCTGATGGCTTCTGATTACACGGAGACAGAGGCAGAGCTTTCAGAAATACATGTGCTCAACCTATATCAGGAAGTTTTCTCTGAGGTTTTACTTCAAACTGTGTTTGATGCAAATGATATGATTAGGAACATGAAGGACAAGATAGATGAGCTTGTGCAACAGCTAGAACACTCCAGTGAACTTAATGAAGCACTAGTCCTTAAATTGCAGACTGCATGGGATGAAGCCAGAGTATTGCGGGAGGATGAAGCTAAATTTAGATGCAAATGTGATGAATTAATGTCAAAAAATCATTCTTTGGAAGACCAAGTCCAAGATGCTTTAGAAGAAAATAATTGTCTTACTCAAAAGGCTGCAGAGTATGAAAGATTGGTAGCTGAATTCAGAGTTTATGAAAGCAGATATAAGGCTTGTACGGAGGAAAGGAAAGAGGTTGAGAATTTGTTTAAGCAGGAAAGCCTAGAAAAAGTTTATCTTCAGAGTGAGCTTAACTCTTTAATGGAAGATTTGAAGGCACTCCAGGAAGACTTCAATAAGCAGTCTGGCCTGAAAGATGAGCTGCAAAATGCTGTTACTTATCTCCAAGAGAAGTTGGGGGAACTATGTTTTAGTATGCTTTGTTGTCGCGAACAAATTGATGGATCTACAGTTGACGGTGTAGCTGTGCAGCAGATACTGGAGAACAAAAACTATGTTGCTGTTTGCTTGCAGTTGGAACAGTTTCAGCAGGAAGTGTGTAAGAATATATGTCAACTTCGTCAGGAGAAGTATGAGATGGAACAGCAAAGAAATGCTGCTGAATATCTATCAAAAAGTTTAGAAACCCAAACTTCATTCGTGAAGCAGAAATTTGATTCTGAGCTAGAAGATATCACGGAAAAGCTTTATTTGGCAAATACACTAGTTGAAAAGCTTCAATTAGAACTGCAAGAAGTTACGGAAAAACTTAAGCTTGCTTCAGAATCTGGAGAAAAGCAGGAAGTGAAGAATAGGGAGTTGGTATCCAAGCTAGCAATTTTGGAGACAGAGTTTCAATATGCTATTGATGAGAAAATGAATTTTGTGAAGGAGTTAGAGGTATCCAAGAGCATGAACGAGGAACTTGAAAAGACTAAGTTTGCTTTAACAAACTGCTTGTTTGAGAACAAAGCTTTGATGATGTCAATTCAGTCTGGAAATGAAGTGTCCATCAAAATGGAAAATGAACTACAAGTAGTTAGGGAAAAATTGAAGATTGCTTCTGAAGCTCTACAAAAGCAGACAGTCGAGAATAAAGTGTTGTTATCGAAACTTGTGAATCTGGAAACCAAAGTGCAGCATGCTAGTGATGAAAAAATGGATTTCATTAGACAGTTGGAGCTTTTTAAGACTGTCGGAGAAGAACTTGAAAGGACGAAGTTGGATTTTGCTTGTTGCTTGCAGGAGAACAAAATTTTGATGATGTCAGTACAGACTGGAAATGAAGCCTCCGTCAAGAAGGACAATGAGCTGATCAATCTGCAAGAAGATTTGAAATATACTCAAGAAAAGCTGCTGTTTGAAAGAGGGTTCAGAGAGGAACTTGAGGCTTCAGTTTCAGATCTTACATCCCAATTAAAGGGGAAAAGCTACGAGCTTCTATCTTTGGATGAGCAAAAAGCTGAATTGGTCCATCTTAGGCAAAAGGTATCTGAGTTAGAGTCTGGAAACTTTGAACTGCAGCATCTTCTTTTGCACAGCGAAGAGTGCCAAAGGAAACTAGATGGTGAAACCTCATTTCTAAGAGTCCGATTAGCTGATCTGGAGTGTCTGTTGGTGGAGGATTCCCTGGTGGCAGATGTTGAAGTTACTTACACACGACATCACTTCAGGGCCAGGATGCAGGCGCTTGCTGACTGTTTCAAGAAAGCAGAAAGGGAGCTTGAGGAGCTTCAGTTGAAGCACCTAGATATTGTTACCTCATTAAATGAATGTATGGCTAGTAGAAGTCAGCTAAATGATGAAAATGCTGAACTATCGACAACTTTGCAGTCATTGAAAGCTGAGCTTGAAATCGTTGATCGGGAAAGAGAAGCCTCTCTGGATTCAATAGATAAGACAAGTTCATTATGGACTGAAGTTGAGAATTTAAAGGCGAGGGCTGCATTTGCAGAAGCTGACTGTAGCCGAGAAAGGCGTAGATATGAAAATGAGATTTGTTACTTGAAAGGCATGCTAGTGCGGCTTGAAGAAGAGGCACACAATATGAGATTCTCAAATGATGAGTTAGAAATTACAAATATAGTACTTCACTCGAAATTGGATGAGCAGCGAACACAAATGTCACTTGTCAAGGAATGTGATGCTGAGCTGAAGAAGTTACAGGAGCAGCACAATGAGCTTACTTACAAGCTTTCTGAGCAGGTTTTGAAGACTGAAGAGTTTAAGAACCTCTCTATCCATTTAAGGGAACTCAAAGACAAAGCAGATGCTGAGTGTAATCAAGCTCGTGAAAAAAGCGTGAGTGAAGTATCATCACCTGCCATGCAGGAGTCATTAAGAATGGTTTTTATTAAAGAACAATGTGAAACAAAGACTCAAGAGTTGAAAAATCAGCTTTTTGTCTCTAAAAAGCACACAGAAGAACTGTTGTTGAAGTTTCAAGATGCTGTTGATGAACTTGAAAGTGGAAAGAAACGGGAGGTTTCTCTTGCAAAAAGAAATGAAGAGCTATCAATGAAAGTCTCAGGCTTGGAAACTGAATTAGAGATAATACTGACTGACAGAAAAGAATTGGTGAAGGCGTTAGACAGAATGAAGGCTGAGCTTGAATGCACTCTCTTAAGTCTTGATTGTTGCAAGGAAGAAAAGCTAAAGGTTGAGGAATCTCTGCTAGAATGCAATGAAGAGAGGACAAAAATTAGAGTTGAACTTGATTTGGTGAAAAGATTGCTGGAGAATATGACGTCTACAGTAGATGTCTCTCTAGAAAGAAACAACAAAACGGATAGTTCATACACCACATCTATTGGTCAAATTTTGGAAGGCGGCAATTCTGAGGTTTTAGATGCTCATCAAAATGCAGCATGTACAGGAGAAACCTTTGTTGAGAAAGATGCAGCACTTCCAATGGCCGTGGATCCTGCAACTAATGCCGAGATAGCTAACTTTTCACGTGGAGGACTGGAAAATGTGAAAGTAGCTCCAGAGGGCGAAAATCCTGAGTTGTATTGTCAGCTAAACTTACAGACCTCACAGGTGATTTGACCTATTTAACTCCCCATCTATTATTTTATAATGCTTTCGAGTTTTTGCATTTAAAAAGGCAGGGAATGTATAAGATGCAAGTATTCCGGTCTATAACAGGCTTGTTGTATGACTTCTAAGGAAAATTTACAAGTGCATTCGTTTACTTGTTTTCGTCTATTTACGTTGCATTTGATACACTATGTCAATGATTCCGTGCTTCTTTGGATTCTCAATCCATTATGTTAATGATTGTAACAGATACTCACACGCTCCAAAGAAACAGAGGGCTTGTTTGAGAATAACGCAAAGCACATAGCTGAAATAAAGGAGCACTTTGAGCAGCAGCAGAGACTAAAAACTGAAATGGACCTCCTTTACAAAGAGGTTGGTGACCATTTGATCTTCCTTTGGGCAGGATTTCATCATCATATCCATCATTACCGCACTCTTCTAACTTCTAATGATTGCCTTAACTTGACAGTTCAGTGAGCATTATTAGCCCATTCCTACCTCTATCTTCATTCTGAAGGCAAGATCTGCCCAATGATAGTGACCATTAGCACATACTGTTTGAAAAAAGCACAAACACGCCAGAAGAAGGGAGTATCACACAGAGAGTAGTTTCTTTTGTTTTGGCTTTAGAAAATCAATTACCAATCTATGCAAGCCACACTAAGTCAACCTTTGCCATCTTGCCCTTTTGTGGCTTTATTTAGATACCTTCTGGCTCATTTCAAGTTTGCTTGGTCCCCAGATGATGAATTGTGGCCATCCCTGGGTTTGCCGTTGTAGTTTGTAGTTCATGTGTTGTCTAGCCTTCTAGTTCATTTCATCGAAAAAGAAAAAGAAAAATGCTGCCTCCCTGACATGCATAGATGCATGCCTCAGCTGGTGCACACATACACATACTCATGCCTCATCGGCGGGTGCATATGCATGCATGGCAACCATTTACGTGGTTTCAAGTACCTAGGATGTAAAACCTCTATTGCATATTGCAATCAAAAGCATATGATTGTATTGGCATGGGACCTATAATAAAAGGGAACCCATCATAAAATCTGCACTTATTTTCCATGCTAGCTAATTTTTAGTTTATTCCTTATTGGTTATATTTGCATGCTAGAAACTTCTAAATGCCTTTGATTGCAATATCTACTTCTAAATGCTGTTGGCCATTTGCCTTTCCATTGTTCATTGTCTCCCTTGAATCCCAGATATTGCACCTCACCATGATGTCTACTTTATTTTGACTATCTCAACCTTCCAATCCCAAGTTTTGGACATCCATGCTCCCTCTCCCATGCCGCAACTGTTTTGTTTATGTAATCAGGCTTGTGCCCCCTAAACCAGTGTTAGAGACCCAACTTATCTAAAAAAGAAAAAACGGTACCTGCAATATGCATTGATAGAGGTTGGTAAAGGATGCTATGCACCTGAGACACAAACATTGTGACTGGTTAAATCCATGTTTAGTAGCTGGAAGGGTGCACTGATCTATGTTGGCATAAAACTTGCTTATTTTTGTTTGACTCGTTGCTCAGCAGTTGCATTTTGCTGCTATTTGGATATTTTGCTTAAATTGAGAATTTTATGCAATATTTCTTCTCTATCCTATTCGAATCAATTGCATTCAAAATGAGGGAAGGATGGCGCTTTAAATCATCAAGTGAGTGGAAACTTGCTATTTTTAGAGCAGATATAGCAAATAGAAACTCATTTGAAGGAGAGACCTATAAGATTTCAAGACATGGAACGTTAACATTCTGGGACAAGTAAAGTAAAAAAAAAAGACGACAATTAAAGTAGAAAACAAGAAATAAAGTATTCAACTACTGGGCCTTTGATGATAGATATGGAGAAACAGAAACAGTCAAATTGACCCAAACTTCACTGGGTACTACTTGTTCATGATACTGTTTACTATGTCTACAATCACTTTGAAAGTTTAGAATATTACAAATTACCGTTCTAACCTTTGTGTTGTATTTGTAGCTGGAAAGGCTGAGAAACGATAATTTGGCGGCTTTTGTTCCGCTAAATGATCAGCATCTTGATCAAGCACTTCAAGGTTTAGAAAGAGATTTATCGCAACTGGAGAGTGTAAGTACATACACTTACATAGAAGAAAATAATCAATGGCCACTTTCTGCCTAGCTTGTTAATCATACTTTGTTGACTCCCTTGGTACAGGCAAATGAACATTTAGGAAGCATCTTTCCTCTGTTCAAAGAATTTCCAGGCACGGGTAGTGCATTAGAAAGGGTCCTTGCACTGGAACTTGAGCTGGCAGACTCCCTGCAGGCAAAGAAAAAGCCAAAGATTCGATTTCAAAGGTGAGATTGTACTTCAGTTGGATATTTACCCATTCAATGTTTCCCTTTGTAGCATAAGTACTAGGAGAGTTTCTTAGGCATTGGCATTCTTAATTCTTCCTGCAAGGATGACAATTCCATATCCTTCTGTAATATCCAAGTACTAAGGATACTGTTTAGAGTCCCTTACATGCCAGGCAATAGGTCTATTTCATTTAGTCCTGTATACTTGGGTTTACAGAACCCTTTGGATAACTTCACTTTGGTGTCTTCTCTATGACCTACTGGTTTACATCCAGGACGCTTCCTAGGGGTCAACTCTGATCCTTGTCATGAATATAATTGCCTATCCATTTAAACAGTGACCACCATGCCAAGCTCACTGTGATTATACAATTTGCACCAATGCTAGATTACCAAGCAGGCGAACCAACATTGTCCATAATTCTGATTTAAGACCATGAACCTTCTCTTATTGTTGAGAGAATAACTTTGATGTCCTCTTTCTTCATCTGATGTGGTCCAGCTCTTTCCTGAAACAACACAACGATGAAGAAGCGGTATTCCTGAGCTTCAGGGATATCAATGAACTAATAAAAGACATGCTTGACCTGAAGAGGAAGAATGCTGCGGTGGAAAACGAACTAAAGGATATGCATAGTCGATACTCTCAGCTTAGCCTGCAGTTTGCCGAGGTGGAAGGTGAAAGACAAAAACTGCTCATGACAATAAAAAACAGAGTGCCTAAGAAATCATAGTCCTCTTCCATTTACGGGTAACAGGTGATCAACCTAAGGAAGCTGCATCCGAATACCTATCCAGATTTGTATTGAAGGTTCAAGTCAAATATGTGATGCATTCTTTTTGGTAAGACAACTCAGAATGGTCACTGGAATATGAGCAACTTGAGTTTGTAGATATATGCAGAAGCTTGGCATGAGAATCAGAAGCAGAGGTATATCTTGAGTTTTTTGTATATAACATAAGCTGTTCTAGGATTCAAGTCGGCAAAAATGTGACATCGGTATAAAGATCACTCTCGGTGAAAATCATGGCTTTTCATCTATAATATATTAAGATGCAAAATTCTTTTGCTCTTGTTGTAACCCCTATGAGGGATATAAAATTAGTTGGACAGTTTCATTATTTTCTATGCAATGTATGCATAAGAAGTTACTTCCCATAGCTTTCCATATACGTGCAAAATCAACATTATATGCAGTGTGCTGATCATGCAAGAAGGCCAATTATCAAATATACTACTATTTTCACAGCAATGTGGCACAAACAGCTTAAGATCATGGTTTCATGAACTTTCTGTTACGTATGTGGAAAGAACCAGGAAATTTGTGCATCAGAGTGGCCTATAAGTTTGAAGGGCATAATGTTAAGGAGATGAACAATTTCTTCTTCCAACAATACTCACATGAAAAATTGAAAAATAACATATGAACAGTAAAAAGCGGCAACTCTTCATTCCCAAATCGTTCACGTCACTAAAATATACAGACATGAACTTGGAAAAACAAATCCAAGAAAGTTGTACAAATGGAGATTTTCCTGGACTGGAGCCAAAACCATAACAATATAGGCTTGCAAAAGAGGGGACAACAGAATGATTTCCAAACAAATTACAGTAACTCGTTCAAAACTAGTTAGAAGGATCTTATTACTTCGATTTTTTGGCTGCAAGCCAGTTGAACACAGGACAATATGGAAAAGCACTTCCGGAAACCCATGAAGCCATAAGCTGATATCAGAGAATGGTACACCGACATATGCTCTTTTCTGGGGCATCTGTCAGCTGTTTATCTGTCAAGGTAAACAATGATGAAGTCACAAATAAGAAAATGGTGTGCTTGAACCTCACTGAAAGCTGCGTGCATGATTATGATGAAAATGTGACTGTCCTACCTTATATATTTGCAAATTAGCATGCAAAGACATAAAGAAAGTTGAAATGACTCCGTTTGCACACACAATTACAAGATGAACCTACTTAAAAATTTCACAGATGTCTGCAACATTGAACAGGCTCTTGCAGTCTGTAATCTCATTGATATCACTACTAATCTGCAGATTTCTATGATCGTGCCATCATCCATATATGTAGTACAAGATTTCCAAATCGCATCAGCTGCATTTGTTAAAACATACTAACAAAATTTGAACCCTTAAAATCATGATGTGGAAGACAGCTGCTTGTGTAAGTTCATTGAAGGAAAAAAAAAAGTATGATTTGGCCATATTTTGGAGTCCATTGACCAATTTTCGTGCACAAGTCCACTAAATTAGTCGGGTCAAGAGTTTCCCGATTTAGAAGTCACGAGCAGAATCTATCTCAAGATGCATCAACAAAAATAATATATGGATGTCCTGCGTGCAAAGCTTAAAGACCTATGTTGGTTCCAATACCGATACTTTAGTAGCATATGCGTACTCGACTAAGAAAAACCAAATTTGCATTTTGAATCCAACAAAGTAAACATGATGAAATAACATTGAGATATAAACACAACAAAAGAGAAGTGACAAACATTAGTACCATTATTCTTGCCAAGAAAAGGAGCCCGCACAACAACATGCATAATCATAACACCACCTGGAAAATCTCCAACTGATACACTGGACTCAGCAAGGGTCCGATTGTTTTCTAGTATCCTTCCAGCATGGATGAGCTTCAAATCATTTATCACCTTTGGGATATAGTCTTTTCCTAATGATGTTTTACAGCAACAACAGGGTAAAGTATTGCAGATACCTCTAGCTAGATCAAACTACAACTCTTTAAGAAGACGATTACATAAGAACAAAATATAGAAAAAAGATCGAGAGGCATTTAATCATCAAAGCATAAGTATTGAAATTATGAGCAGCTAAACCAAATAAGTGAAATAAAACCATAGCCATCAAGCACTACACAAACTGGGTGGTGTAAACTTTTCTTCCCCAATTTTTTCTACTAAAGCGAAGATATGATGTTATAAAGAGTAGTTTTATATCCTTCCTTGAAACTTCCATAATAGCATTTTTTGTTTCTTCCTCCCTCCTAACCCTCGACACAAACTAAACTTCTTAAACCAAACTTGGATATCCTAAAATCTCAAATATCGCCTCAAGTTTAGATCCTTTTGTCTTAAGAGATTTAATTTTCCTTCCTACAATCAGCAGACTTCCCACCTCAACGGGCTCTGTTCCACCATAGTCTTCTGTGCTTGTAATTCTTCAAGGCCTACACCATCCCGACCACAGAACATGGGTGAAACTAGTCAATCTCTTAGCCCAGGGTTAATCGCATAACACCATCGAGGCACTTGGCCACTTCATCGATGATGATTAATCATTTAAGAACCGTAAACTGAGTTTCTATAATAAGCCCAACTATACCTAAAAGTATAAAAATAAGGGATCTTAATTGTTAACCTGTATCTCTATTTCCTTTCTGCTTCCTACTTTTCCATATCAATGCAGTGTAACTATACAACCTCTATATACTTATTTCCACAATAATATCCACGAATACTTTCGACAATCATTCTAATCTCAAAATAAATGTTGCATAATTGTTTTAAATTGTAATATATATTTAACAAAATTCACCCACTTCTTCCAAAAGATGCAATACAAGAAAAATGGGAAAGCCTTTACCATCAAAGTAAGGTTATGACGACTACTTAAGACATGACATCAGGATAAATAGACTGAACAATATTCAAGCAAGAAGGAATATAGGATTAAGAATGGAGCAATAGAATGCCAGCATGTAGAACGTCTAACCACAGAACAATTGCAGAGCTAAATTGATTACATTATTGATGCCAACAATGTGCATAACTGACAAAGATATTCATAATCAAGATTTGCTGGTTTAAACATGCCAAATTATAGCTATGCGGACCTAGACCAGCCGATCAATATATACCATGTCGAATGAGGAATTTATTCAAGTTGAACGATGCTTCACAAATCATCAAAAAAAATTCAAGAAGAGATACAGAAACACTAGAATTCAAGCAATCCGTTAGGAATGACAGATGGTGGTGAAGCTCTCACCTTTAGGCCATTGGGCTAATATGCTCTCTTTAAGCGATCTGACAGTGGTCGAAGGGTCGTACTTGTTCGGCCCTATGTCTGTGCCATCGAAAAGCCTAAACTTAAGGTCAACCCTGTCACGTCTTTCCATTCCACAAGAGCCAATATAAGAACCACCTCTGCAGATCAAGAACTCAAAAACGAGCCTCAAAACCACCAAGGTGTTTACAAGCACCTTCTTTTAAGCCAAAGGGCATCCAAGATCAATGAAGGGCATCAACAGTCCACAAAAATCTCACCATAGAAGCCGATGGGCACCCAGAGATCTTATGCAAACACCGATTGTAGGAAGAACTAACTCGACTTTTAACAAACTCAGTTCAAGACATCGCTCCAAAGCCCACCATCATACGACGAGGTTTTGAGTCAAGAACGCATCTTGATGGCTCCAAACGAAACAAAGAAGAAAACCCACTCAAGAACGCCTCCGAAAACGCCGAAATCTGGCAGCAAACCTAAACACCTATATCTGATCGTTCCAAACGAAACAGAGGAGGAAAACCCAGTTAAAGAACGCCTCCCAAAACACGGAAATCTGCCTGCGGACTGAGAATAATATACCTAGTATATGGGAATTGCTCTCGTTGTTTTCAAATCACGGATTCTTTTCTAGAATCCAAGCCGACCAACATTTGTATAAGGTTCTTGATTGAATCTATTCGGAGATTTGAGCGCATATCTAATATATATATATACCCGAGATAACAAGACGAAAACATATGCCGGACCGAGCAGGTGAATCGATTTGGGAGAAGGGAAACGATGCTATCCCACTATAAAAATAACTCTCTTCTTCTTAAATTCGCGATTCCCGTTTCCAGATAAATTTCTCTTTTGAATTTTCAAAGCTCAGTTCCCTCCACTTTCTACTTTCTGAGACCATGCTGAGCAGTACTATCTATCGGTGTCCATAGCGGCGGACCATCACCTTCACCACCCAAACTAAATTAACTAAATTTTATAAGAGGACACAAGAGATTATTATAGAGGTAATATTTTGCTGTATGCGTTATCTCCAGTCTCATGGCATGCTTTTGGGCTGCGGAGGTCAAGGCGAGTAAGCAAGACACTAGTCATTGAGCAAAACAAATGGCCACTGGCGCAGACCACATCTTGTCATGACTCGTCTAATTCTAGAACACCAATCTCATCAGAGGCTTGTTGTAGTGCGAGTTTTCTTTATTTATCAGTTATCACAATATGAAGAACTGATGCCACATGAACTTTTAACAATGACAACTACGGAGATTAAATCTATGACCAAATCACACATCCAAAAGACCTTTGGCAACTGGACTGGCCAATGATTTCATTCAATGAGACAGATAAGGCAGTATTTGTTAAGAAAAACATAGCCATCAAGACATCATTAGTTTGATTGTTAGTTGTGAGTCTTGTGACCCACCTGAAAGCCATATTTCCACTGTCTGGATTGATCTGTTCAAATCATAGAAGACCCCATCATTCCAACCCCCCACCCATATTCTATTATTGCTTTTGTTATCATTTCATCACTGTAAGCATGCTTCCAATCACTGGATGCCTGGATAGATGACGCCCACCCAGAATACCAATGGATGCAGAGTCTCCCTAGCATATACTGATGCTGCCTTCCTGTGCTCAAACATGTTCTCCACTACTTTCCTGCAAGCTTTAGAGCATCTTCATAGTGTACAATTGTTGACATAAATTCATATATTTGAATCACCTGAACAGAACATGTTTTTAGTCTGGTAGAGCTCCCAACTGACATAAAAAGCAAAGCATTTTGGAGCACAGTAATAGGAAAAGAATTCAAAACTATCAACAAGCAAGAGGAGAGGTTGGCAAAACAGTGTTAGATCTATTACTATGTAATTCCTCAATGAATTGATCCACAAATAGTAGAGATTGCTTGACTTATCACTTTGAGATCTCGGTTTCCCAGCATCAAGTCAAATAACTGGACTGTAAGCACAAGTCATCAAAACATTTGCTCAATGTCTAAGAAATACATAGAATCGAAGCCTATAACATTTATTTGTGACCCAACTACTCCAGAAGAAAAGAAAATGAAATTAAGATGTTGGTTGAAAGTATTCGGCACCACTGATTCTAGCTATTATCATGATATGATGTTCATCCTGCTGGTACGAGTAGCCCATCATATTGCTACTTAGTCTCCTATCAAGTAGCACTAAATGTCTACTTCAACAAAATAATAACCATTCACTCGAAACCAAGCATCTGAATAGCGTCTCATCATCATTAGCTTGCATAGAATTGGTATAAACAATTTTAGTACTTTATAGACCATAATGGCCTGTTACACAAGTATATAGCTGCTTATACCAATATCATTTGGTTGTCTGCACCATAAGTAGATATAGAACATGAAGGTGACTGGCCAAGGCTTACAAAAATATTTAACCTCATAAATACATAGTAATATACCATACTATTCAAAAAAAAAATTCAAATATGAATTATATCTAGTTGTGGTTATTTCTCATCAAGAACATTTGGAACACTGGCATGATTAGGATCTATCACTTCCAGACAATCATTTTAAAGTCTCATACTAAATATAATTCACACAACACACAAATCATTATATTCATATAGATACAGATGTCTTGATATGTGTACAGTTATTGGCAACATACAAAACTCTCAGCTTGAGTTCTCAGATGCTATCAGTTATTTTTGAAGCAGAAAAGATTTATCAAATCAACTTTCTCATTCCGACACCTACTCTCTTATACGACGCGTCAGATTTGGACATTATCGTTTCTTAGCATTCATTTAGGACTTCCTTTTTCTGATGAATGTATGTTTTAAGGGACAAGAATAAGTTAGGTCCTCAGAAAACAGGATGGCGAACCAAGCTGAGCACATTATATTGATCCGTGCCCAGGATTCACTGGCAACAGCTCATGCATGTGTTAGCTGGAGCAATGCAACACATGGCTGTAGTTCCTGCTTCGCAACACACTTTAGAGTGCTCAGACCAAAGCCGTGCACTATAAAAGACTAGAGTAAGAATTAGAGGATCGGACATGAATTTCTGTTCAACCAATGCATGCTAAGAATGTCTTGCCTTTCAAAGAACACATGAGCGTGAAAAGTGAAAAAGGAAATATATAAAAGTCACTAAAGCATAATGTACTATATTTACAGATCCATAATCTACATTGACTTCTTGATGTTTGCAAACCTTCACTGTGTCAGATATGGATCACAGAATACATACTCAGACAGAATAACCGCTTTATCAATAGGCCATAACCTATACTTCTGAATCAGAATTTGGAGAAAATGACCATAATACATATTTGCCAGATGAGCCAACTTTCTGGAGTCTTGGCTGTATGTCTGTTGAATATGCTGCTAAATCTCAGAAATGCATAAATATTAAGTCTCACAGAATCTAGTACTAGTTCTATGAAAAGGCATGAACTTCCCTTTCAACAATCCCAAACTCCATCCTCTAAAGCCGACCGTGGATGCCACGTATTCCATATTAAGCATAACAATCCTTGCCATTCCAGCCATGACCAGATGCCAAAACATCATAAGAGCTTGAACAGAAAAACAAAGCCAAACTATAAGGCATGACAAGCTTGACTATGTATATACCTTAAACATCGAGAACCAGGCAGCCAAGAAGTTCTGCTGGCCCAAAATTTTTAGTAACAACAACCTTCCAAACATCTGTCTCCGATTCAACTGACAAACTAGGCCCATTACAAGGGGTGCTTGTTTGAGGAGATGAAGAAGATGATGGGGAGGAGTCTATGGGCCTGTGTAGGTCTGCTTGCAAAATTGCAATGTCATTATTTGCATCTTTGGTGATTAGATGAAGCTTCCCTAGAAAGCCGGCAAGTAAATATGGAGATTCTGAATCAGCAAAATCATGCACAGGGACTTTCCCTATGACGACTTTCCAACCGTCCTCCTGATGATCATACTTCTTTATTTTACCACTGTCCAAAGAATTGGAAGGATCCAATGCGTATAGCTCCCCATCGACTACAACACTTAGCTTGGTTCCTGCTTGCTTTGCAGGCCAACCCTCTCCCATGCCAGCAGGCATTTCCAGCCAAGAATCTGTCTCAGGATCATAGATCTCACCTCCAACATCAAGGAAAAATGGCCAAGAATATAAACTCTGGGGAACACATAATCTTCCTCTATATGATGTCATACCAGCG
Source organism: Narthecium ossifragum (assembly GCA_963920575.1). NCBI lineage: Eukaryota > Viridiplantae > Streptophyta > Magnoliopsida > Dioscoreales > Nartheciaceae > Narthecium > Narthecium ossifragum. The sequence goes on from OY986964.1 coordinate 35,156,726, forward strand.
GCAATAGGTTTTAGCAACTCAGCTAAGAAAGCAGTAGGTAACACCTGGGTCTTTGAAAATGGCATGTTTGCCACCTGAGTCCAGAGATCTGTGTGAGGGTCATACATTTCAGCTGATTCGAGAGGAGTTAAACCACTACTAGCCCTGTTGACTCCACCCACAACATAAAGCTTGTTATTTAGCAAAGCAGTCTTACAAAAAGCCCTAGCAGTGGACATAGAGCTTACTTCTTGCCACTTATTGGTAGAGGGATCATACTGCCAAACAGATTTCATTGCTGCAGACCTGGAAAAGCCCCCTAACACGTAAAGACAACCATCAGCAGATCCAATACCACAGCCGCAATAAGGCATCCGGTCCAAAGTAATCCCTCGTCCAAGCCATCCCCTTATTACATCAGCAATCCTAATGCTTGAAGCGATAACATTCCACATCCGAATCCCAGAAAACCCCTTCTTTGGCGCTTCTTCATGAACAGCATCCGGCATTGGTGGCAACTTTTGCCATTTTTTTGACAAGGGGTCCAAAGCGTACCATAGAAGCTTATCCTCAACTTTCATGAGCATATGCAGCCATTCTTCGGTTGTTCCAAGTTCTTTTCTCAACTTAAACAGTTCACTGCTAGTTACAGCAGCTTTCCAGCTCCGGGAAACCAACTTTACATTCAAGTAGCAAATCTTGGGCAATCGAGCAAGGATTTCCTGAGAAATCTCGTCAGGGAGACATGGAATCAGTCTCGGGGTTTCATCAGTATAGCTTAATGACGTCCTCATCTTCTTGCAGGCATGAGCTTGAGAATCTTCCCAATGCTTTCCTGTGCAAGTTTTAGCAGCAGGGATGGTCAAAAGCGAACCCATAAAAGTTCTTTTCAAAACACTCCAATTAAGATAATTGCTGTCCTCTGGTAAGACCGGAGATAGTTAATAATCCACCAAGAACAACACCAACATGCTAACCTCACTTAAGCCTGAAAAGTAGAGAACTCAATCTTAAAGGAGTGCAGTTTCTCCAATACCACCAAAATTTGAATAATATGAATAAAATTTGACAATAAACTTCACAAATTACTATCCAAGTAGAGTAAAACAGATAATAAATCTCAGGAACTCCATACATAAGAAGCTCGTCTACGGAACTTTGAAATCGAAAAATCCCACCCGCAAAAGAGCTACCTTTTCGACATCTACATCAGAAACGAACAGAAAAGGAGCAAAAAACTTACCATTTAGATCCAGAAAGCAAATTTAACTTCCACAAACTCCTCCAGTTCTCAAGATTCCGGTTTGAATTCAAAGAATCACTAGAAACCAAAAACCCATGGATAAAAACCTAAATTTCAGAGCCAACAGTAGCACTAAATGAAGCCACACCTATCCCTTAAAAAGCCAAAGTAAAATCTACCAACTACGATCCAATTTTTCCATAGAAATCCGAAAAAATTCCAATAAAATTAATGGCATACTAGATCCAACAAGGAAGTCGAAAGCTTTCACCTTTTAATTGCCTCCGAGTAGGGTCTCCACGCAAATCGTAACGATTTCCACAAAGAAGAGTGTTATCTACTGCTCTTACACCATTTAATCATTTGCTAAGGGTGGTAAGCGGATCGGATCCAAACAGATTGTCCTGAGATGAGAAACCCGACCCGATAAGGATCGGATGAGAATACATTAGTTTTAGTACCCGGATTCGTTAATAATGAGAACCCCGGTGCTTCTCCCGTTCTCTACTTCCTGGGGCTTTACGATAGGGATTCTGATCCTGATCCGGATCCGATTTGCTTGCGGATGGATTGAAAGCGGATTCCGTAGCTCCATTTGATCCTTGTTTCATAGATTTCAACGAGTAAACGTAGACTGCAAGTCTTTCTCCTAATAGTAAATAAATATACGGGTGGATGTCTTCTTGACTCGAACGATTTAAGAGTCGTTACAAAATAGTATTAATAATTGCTTCTTTAGGTGATTGACCCATGGTTTCTACGCACATAATATGGGTCCTTGGAATTAAAAATAGAATTTTAAAAATTTATTAAAAGTTTGCGGCTGTGGTGTCTACACACTGATCCAGCTGCAATTGGGTCGGATCCGGGTGGGATCTGATTCTACCCGGATCCGACCCGCTGCCACTCGTATAGAAGCACTCTCTCTCTCTCCTCCTCCTCCTCCTCCTAGTTACACATGTCACATCATCCCGCACGCCCTTGTTAGTTGTTCGAATCTAAGATTTCTCCAGGTCAGGCGAGGTGAGAGCGAGAGAGATCCCGAGAGATGGATCCGGATGCAGTGAAGTCGACCTTGTCCGGCCTCGCGTTCGGGAATGTGATGGCCGCGGCTGCTCGAAACTACCAGAAGGTGGGTTCTTTCTTGATAGAATCTGTTTTCTTGGCTGATTTTTGTGTGGTTTCTTGTGATCAAACGAAACCCAGGGGATTTTTGTCTCGCAATTTGTAATTTTTTTTTATTGATTGAGAGTCTTTGAGTTCTTGTATGGATTGCTTAGTGTCTTTCTTGAGGATGTGATGTTTTTCTAGTCTAGAATGGTTGATGTGAACCCACGGGAGATTTATCATCTAAGAATATGGGAATCTAGTGTTTTTTCCATGAGAAAGTGGTTGTCTTATATAGTACTTTGCATGCTACATTGAAATTTTTTGGTGAATGGTTCAGTATTTGTGTATTTTTCTTGTGAGATGGGCCGTTGATGCCCTTCTGTCCACGCGTAGAAGCTCTTTGGCATGCTTGTGTTTGAGCGTGCAATGTTGGATTGATTAGAGACTTGCACTTATTGGCGTGAAGAGGTTTACAAGATTACTGAAGCGGGAAGAAAAATTCCCTTATTTGGTTCGGGAATAAATTTCGGAAATAACCCTTAACCCGGTTAAGGGAGGGGATATTCCTAGAATATTCCCGAATCAACTACTTATTCCGCACTTAATTCCAAACACCCTCTCCCATATTCCAAGTAATCATTACAAAGTTATTCCCATTTTCCACTCTATTTTTCCTTATTCCAAGTAATTATTACAAAGTTATTCCCGAAACTTGGAATAAAGTCCCTTAACCCAGAATAAAGTTATCCCGCTACCAAACGCAATCTTAATGGGGCGGATGCAATCTTGGTGTTTGTTCTCAGGTTTTGATTTGTGCATCAATACCATTTTTTTGTGATTGAATGACTTCAAATTGGATTCTTCTTTCGGTGGCATAAGTGCAATTTCAATCCACGAGTCAAATATCACCAGTTACATTTGTACTTTCCATTAGATAAGCATATGCTATACTGATCGGCTGCATGTAGTGTAATTTTACTAAGTTTCCATCTTGAGTTGTAAAATACTTGAATTCACCTTAGCTTTTGGCTCAGGAGGTCCAGAAATGACTTTCTGTCAAGAAACAAGAAACACATCCAGGACCATTATATTTCTGTTTAAGAAACAAGAGTTACATGCTTGAGTCTTTCCATAAAACTTTTTAGCAAAACTATAGGTGTTGGTAGTTCAATCCATATAGCATAGACTATTGCCAATCTGAAACTTTTAGGTATTGCATCACCGCAGCACGCTCTATTTCACCGTACTGTCTTGACAGGGACGAAAGAGGTTTGAGGGGACCGCCAATCTTTACTTTGGTGATTGGTTATTCTATGGATAATTAGTTAGTTGTCGCTAGTGGCTACCTTGGTAATGTATCTTGAAGTGATCCATCATCTCATTTGTTGCATAGCATGAGTTGTATGGCGAAACTTGTCATCCATAGACAGGATAGACCTCTCAACATGGATGGCTGAAGTCAATTCACCCGCCGATGAATGTGTTTGCGTTCAATTTAATTTCTGTTATCAGAGTTCACGTTGTTTTCATTTAACCAAAACTTAAAAAGTTTTTGTTTGGATCTTCAAAATGCTTTAGGGTCTTAAGGACTTTTTACATGAGATGTCTATGAATTGACCTTTCACTTTTTGTAGAAACTAAGATAGTAAGATGCAGGGCTTCTTGTGTTGATCTTTCACACCAAGAGGGAAACTTTAAGAGCTGAAATCATCTGATGAAACTCGTGCTTAAATGTCTATGCTGAATCTGCATTCATATTTGGACACGTAATGGTTGCAATTGACAATCAACTGCGTTTCAGGAATTGTTAGTTAATGAAAAGTCTCAAGGATCCAAAGCTCCCAATGAAGAAGTTGATCTAGATGAATTGATGGATGTAAGTTAAATCCTTGTCCATGTTTTTTACATGTGAAGAGGCTTTGGATGTATGATTTATTTAGTAGCAATTCCCAACTTTGCTTGGTTACAATTCAGGATCCCGAGCTGGAAAAATTGCATGCAGACAGAATTGCTGCTCTGAGGGTACATACCTTCTTTTAAAATTTAATAGCATAGTTATTTACCCAAGTACAAGATCTAGATTATGACCACATGGGAGAACTTTGTAATAACCTTTGCAGAGAGAAGCTGAGAAACGAGAAGTCTTGAAAAATCAGGGTCATGGCGAGTATAGGGAGATATCTGAAGGTGATTTCCTTGGGGAGGTTACGAGAAGTGAAGTTATCTGCCACTTCTACCATCGCGAGTTCTATCGCTGCAAGTAACCTTTTCTTGCATAATTTACTTTATCTTATCTGTTTCAATTTCTAAATCTGTTCTGCTGATGGTTCTTTAAAGGATTATGGATAAGCATCTGAAGGCCCTTGCACCAATGCATATGGATACAAAATTCATCAAGCTTGATGCTGAAGTTAGTCCATATTAACCCATTGCTGGTCTATTGTGAAACTGAGTTTGACTGATTATTAGCTCTATTTCGATTGCAGAATGCTCCATTCTTTGTGACAAAACTAGGGGTTAAAACTCTGCCTTGCATCATACTGTTCAGGTCAGGCATTCATACTATGGACCTGGCTATTTATATGCACCTGACTATGAAAATTGATTAGACAGATATTTAAATTACGTATACTGTTGTTTATGGCTTCAAGCATTACTCTTTTGTGTGTCATGCTTGCATGATCTTATCTTCATATTATGTCAGACATGTTGGAGTAATTTTCCGGACATGCCAAGCAGACATGACTGGTAAAAAAATTGAAGCCTTGGTTTTAGTTGTATAGAAGTGACCAATAAAAACCATGAGCAACTGATTGTAAATACACACCCAGACAATAGAAGTGGCCAATAAAGAACTTGGAGGGAGGGATTTAATACTTGTTGTAAAAAGTTCCTGGTGCATTCATGTGCTTAGGGAGGGAGGGAGGGAGGGAGGGAGGGAGGGAGGGAGAGATTTAAACTTTCTTGTTAAAAAAATTCCTGGTGCATTCATGTGTTGATTCTTAATGGGCCTGTTGAGCGGACGCCGAAATCGGGATCCCGATTTCCGGGATCCGCGTGGGGATCCGCCCATCCGCCAAATCCCGCGGATCCGCCCATCCGCCGAATCCCGCGGATCTGCCCATCCGCCGAATCCCGCGGATCCACCGGGATCCGGCGGTGCCAAACGGGCCCAATGTGTATTTGGTAAACAAAGTGTCTTTGAAATGCTTTTATTACGGAAATGAGAAACGTGGGCAGTTTGAGATGGAAGTGCTAGCAAAATGAATTTTTCTCTTAAGGGATTTGATCCGAATAACTTTTAATCTTTTAACATATTGCTCCATTTTATTTTTCTTTTAACTTAATCCTTTACATTTTATAAGCTATTATATATCACTCCTAACGGAATGTTACTTCCATCACCTACTCCCGATATTGTTTTTGATGCTTGATATGGTTATTGTTAGCTAACTGTTTATTTGACCTTGCTCAATGACGAAGGCAAGTTACTTTCAGTTCTTGTTTATTTATTCCTTGCCTATTTTGCAACTATTAACTGTTCTTTGGTGTCCTGTTCTCGGTAATCGTTCTAGGAGCGGCATTGCTTTCGATAGAATAGTGGGGTTTGAAGATCTAGGCAACAAAGATGATTTCACCACGAGATCATTGGAGAATCTTCTTAAACGAAAGGGTATACAGCTTTCTTTTGACTTGTTTGGGAACTATTACATTGAGTACTGAATAAATATCTTATTACAGGCATTATCAAAGAAAGGAAAGGTGGTGATGATGAAGATGAGATAGATCATGGGACAGGAAGAAATGTCAGGGTTTCAGCTTCTCAGGATTCAGATTCTGATTGATTTGTGGTTTCAGTTGGATCTATTGACCACCTCATCAAACGTATCATTGCGTTAAATGTTTTGTGACAAGTGGCTGGTTTATTTTCTTTTGTATCTGCTTGATCATATACTTCCTTCTGTCCAACAGTATGTAACAGTAGAAGCTTTCAGTCTTACCAATATTAAGTTAAAGAAGAAAGGCGCCAACAGGCATGACACTGACTCATTAACTCATGGTGGCTCACATAGTTTTTTCTGCAGTCATGGTGGATACTGGATACGCTCGGCTTTTCCAAGACGGGATTTCTTTTTCTTTTTTATAGTTAAAAAGCAAGGATTGTATCTGTAAAAGGATTTCCCCCATTGTTTAAGGCCTGAGATTAAGATATCGACATAAGGAGATGGAATTCATCAATATCATCCCCATTTAGATTTAAACCACCACATGGTTCATGTATCAGCCAATTACTTTGTTTGGTCAAAACACCAGTCAACTTCCTAGCTTGTTTCTTCAGGATCGAGAAGCCGAAAATAAGGGCCTAGATGGGCAGGGTTTACTCAATGAGCCATTTTCATTTTTCCGGCTGTTAACTAGGAGACAACATTCATCAACTCCAACTGCATAAATACCAAAAATATACCACAACGTTAGCTATGTTATTGCATCAAGGATTACAATGTTCAATCATTTCAACATGCATCACAAGCACAGCAAACCAGCAAATTAAACATGTTTAGCTGCATTGTTAGAGAAGACTAGATTAATATCCAGCTAATGCTGTAAAAAAGTTCACAGGCAAATGTAGAAGGATGATCAGTACAAACAAAATAGCTCATGGGCACACCCCAAATCACTGAACCAGAAGCTGAGCTCAGCTCAGCTCTTGGAAAACTCATCCCAAGAAAATTGTCCAGCTACTATGCAAGCCTAATTATGGGAAAAGAAGTGCTCAACATATAGGGGACTGAGGGCATAATCTGCTAATTGATGGTTCTGCTCTGCGATGCGAGTTTTCCTGCTACCTGTTCTTCTGATAAAGGCAAATAGTAGATCCTTGGTGTTGCTTTTGTCTTATTGAAGAGATCATCAAGAGTTACAACAGGTGGCTCTGGCTTTTGTGGCAGAGGCGGGGATGGTGGAAGCCGCTCCCGCACTGGTGGTGGGTTTGATAGAGGTGGTGGTGGAGGGAGGGAGGGTGGAGGCGGTAGCTGTTGCCGAGGGACTTGTTGGTGAGGAGAGGGTTGGGGAGTCTTCAGTTGCTGGAAAACTGGGGCTGTGGGTGTTGTAGGGCTAGGAGTGACAGATGCTGCAGGCTGCGGAGGAGCCTCAATTCGAACTGTTACTTCCTGAGGGTCCACAAAATCGGCCACCAGAAGACGCCCTCCATTGGGAGGCCACTGGAGGTTGTAGACGGCATCTCGAGTTGCTATTGCCTCTTCCACTGATGAATACTGTCAAATATGGGTAGGAAATGTTATGTCAACAAAAACAGTGAATCTACAAACTAGCAAAATTTACATCGATATAACTACGAAGGAAGAAAAAAGAAGAGAAAATTGGCATGAAGAAAGAGTGACTTGCCCAAGTATAATCCTTGGGTCTTCAACAGGTCTATTTTGACAGTGATGACACATAAGTTAGAGGTCTTGCCCTCAGGACAATAAGGATGGCATGGTATTCTTGACCACTTTGAGATAAGAATTGCTATAACTAATCGAACAAGATGGTATCACAAAATATCAAACCAGCAAATTTAAAAATCATCCTCCACCACAGAAGTTGTAGACTTGATTAACATTGTCAACATACACAATCTCCCAATTTCATGCATTGAAGTCTCTAATCTCACAGATTTTTAAGATGCACAAAATTGTTAGACTTAACAAAACAAAGAACATTTAGGGTTTAAGTGCAGAAGAAAATTGTTATAATGAAAAGAAAATAAGAATCATATATTATATTCTCTTTCTATGTGGTTTGTAGACATTGCCCCAAGCATAAGATCAAGCGTCAAATGGAAACATATTGCTCCCTATTGCTTCACAACCTAATCACAACAAGACTTCCTACTAAAGCTGTCGTGAATGCAATATTAAGTTTGTTTCCTCATCCTTTCCTTCCACACTGTTCTATCCTTTTCCCGAACTGCAAAAAACATGGATAATCCTGCATTCCATGATATCGCCAAGGTTGCAGAGGTAACTGAAGTTAGGAAGCAGCCAAAACAAGCAGAAAGCATACAAAAAAAGAACAGATACTTCACCATTCAATGCAATAATCATCAGGATGTGACCTCTGCATTGTTAATTTCAACAAAGCACATAAACCACTTCCACTATTTCTAAGGTCCAAGGTTCATCTGGCTTACCAGTAGTATCCTAGATAAAATGGCAGACATATGGCCCCATGCTAGCAGTGCAAAAAGTTTCCTTTCAAATTCGACCCCAAAACAGAAATTTATGATATACTCGACAATTTGCTTGAATTAGCCAAGTTTCAACATCTTCGTACAAAACGAAAAGATAAAAGTAAATGCTGTCATCCATCATTCTTCCCAAATTTAATAGAAATATAAAAAAAAAAACTAGAATCAAGACAAAAACAAAAAAAAACCTAGAATCAAGACAAAAGGTAAATATTAGAGGATGGTGACAAAGCATACCGTAACATAGCAATGTGTCTTAATATGGTCCATCCAAAAGCTGCAGACTGTTCCGGTTTTTGCAAGCATCTCTTGAACAGCTTTTAGGGTGAAGGGACGCAAAAATCGATCAATCCTCAAAGACTTGGTGGCAGCTTTCTGTGACGGTGGAACTGCAAGACAAAACGGAATAAGTCCCTTCACCAGAACATATAAACCTTGAAGACAATAGCAGAACAAGCTTCACAAAAGCTCACCAACGCGTTCCTTTGGTGAATCTCCACTAAGTGCCGAGTCAGATCTGGTGAATGTTCGTCGAGGAATAGGTTGAAATGCATCTCTCGGTGTAGTCAGAGTATTGGTAATGGGTGGCTGGATTTCTGGAACCTTAATGTTCTCTGAGTTCCATCGCCGCTGTCGTTTTGGGGTCTCATTGATCACAACAGCTTCTTGGGCTGTGCAAACAACTTAATGTGAAGCAGAGTTCCAACTTCATAGATTATATAACTCAAATTTTAATAACATTGGGAAAGGAAAACCAATAATCATCAAGAAAGTGATAAAGTGGTGAAGAGTCGGCGCAATGGGAACAGACCAGACCTCATCTCGAATAAAAAATCAAAGATCTTTCAGATTCATCTAATCGTAAATTCAGTGAAAAAATGTTTTGTAGTTTTGGCTCCTTATGAGCATGTAACTATTTCTGAATAAAATGTAAGTAACCAGTTTCCTGCTCTAAAGTGATCAAGGCATAGACTTCAAACAAATCCTCTGAAGTCAATGTGCTAACTTTAACCATAACTAGCAGAATTTTTCTCCTCATAAGTACTCTTCATACTTTGACTCTTTATAACAAAAGGAAAATACTTTAAACGCACTATATTCAGATATCGATCCAGCAAGAACTCAATTATGCATCACAAAAACCTACATGAAATCTAAGTTTCATGAATGCGTCACTTGAGATTCAGCCACAAAGACTACAATACATCAATCGTATAATTAATTCTGCTAATCAAGATAGCAAATTTCATAATAGATGCTTGTTTTCAATGTGTCCACTCTTAACTTCTAACAAAATTGAAGAGCAGCCAAACATACTATGCAAATAAGGAAAGAATAAATTGTGGAGAAACACCAATTAGCAAGATAAATTAAGCTAGAGTATGCATGAACCCCTCGAAAGAAGACAGTTCAAAAAGTTGCTTCATGCACTAATCTTGCTATTAGTCAAACAATCTCATGCTAGAGATTGCAGTAATCTAAGGATTTAAGCAGGTGGCATGTGCCGTAGCTGGTAGACAGACCCTGGAGTGACAGCATGAAGCTGTTTAGAGCCTAACGCATGTATTGGCATGGGGTCCATGCCGAGCCGATTGGCACATACAGGCATGTGGATTTAGCGTAAATCTTTCCATTAATCTACAAAGAATCAGTAGAAAATTGACAAATATGCATATATCTTTTTAATCACTACTCAAACCTATGAAGGAAGGATATGGAATTTTTGTAAAATACAGATAAGAATGATCGCACATACATGTGCAAATAAAGAAGAGTACCTTCAAGCTTTCTCTTCTCTGTAAGAGCCGTGGGTTGAGGTTTTTCTTCGGCAACGATATCCTTTTTGTCAGGAGAGAGACCACCTTCCAAAACATCAACAAATGCATTCTCTTCTGCAGCACTCACCGTAATGTCATCACTCTTTCCTCTTTCTTCGTAAACTTCATTGCTGGGATCCAAATTTTTACTCTCCAACACATCCTCATCCATCGACTCATCGCCAGAACTCCTATCAAGATTTAATTTTTCTGGAGACCCTCCATCCACAATTTCGTCTTTCTTGCTAAGGTCCACATTTGTAGCATAATTGACGTCTATCTCTTCCAAAGAGGCCTGGTTCTCACCTGACCCTTGGTCACCATCCAATGGATGTAAATCGCCACCAATGGGAGGACAAATGCTGGATGATGGCTGCACCATCTCCGGCTTAACAACTTCTAGTTCTAAAGGGAAATTAGTAGCATTTAAATTATCCTTTAGTTCATTCTTTTCATTAATTGACACAGAATCAGTAGAAATTGACTCACACTTTACTTGAAACGTTAAATCTGGGCTGACCTCAGATACCTGATTTTTTGACTCCGAAAGGCTGAGCTTGCCATCATCAACAGGGGCCTCTGTATCGTCGCTGTTTTTGTCGCACATTGTTTCATGGCAGCTTGATTCGAATTGGGTGACAGGGGGCTTTGCATCCTCGCTTTCTCCATCACACATGGCCTCATAAGGGCTTGGTTCTAATTTCGTGACAGGGGCCTTTGTATCCTCTCTTTTTTCTTCGCACATGGTCTCATCACAGCTTCGTTGTAATTCAGTGACAGGGAGCTTGGTGTCGTCGCTTTTTTCGTTACACATGGTCTCATCACAGATTGATTCTAATTGAGTGACAACTAACTTGGCATCGTTGCTTTTTTCATCGCACATGGTCTCATCACAGATTGGAGGCAATTCAGTCACCACACTCTGACTGACAATCACATTGCTTTCCGTATGGATAGTGCTAACTGCGGTTTCACCAACAGTCCCATCCTCATATTGAACTTCTTTAACTTGACTAACATCTACAGAGTCATGTTTCCTCTCAGACACGGCTGCATCACTTTCAACTTTCTCATCCTTATCTGCATCAACTTTAGGATTATCCTCGGGCAATCGTTCCAGTACCTCCACATCACGATTACTCTGGGGACCAGAATCAGGGTCAAAATCATTGTGAAGCTCAGCTTCCCTGATCAATGCCCTTTCATCACGAACTGCTTGATCAAGCCGTCTCACCAACTCCTCCTTCAGACCCTTTGCAGGGAGTTTCCTCCTCCGAAGCTCCTCCCTTAACTCTGTAACCTTCCATTGATCAACAGGTCTATTGTCAAGCACAGAATATGGAGATGACATTCTCTCCAATCAGGATGACGAATCAATTCCAGATTCCTGCTCACAACCCTGTTTATCACAGCAAATTCATTTTGCGCTAAGCATAACTATGAAAACGTAAATATCATGTAATGACAGAAGGATAATTTATAAAGCATAGACCCTAAAATTTTAGTCTACACTACTAACCAAAGAAACAACATGAAACTAGACCTTTCAGAACCTATTGACCAAGCCACAAGAAAGAAAAGGCATAACCAAGAAAATCCCAAATACAAAATCCATCTTATAATCAAACTACCACAAATTTCTTTAAATTTGATGCAAGATACTAAATGAACATGGAAATACAGTACTGAAGACTCTTGGGGACCTATTAGCTAAAGTGACCAGAACAAAAAACAAAAACATGAAAATATCCAAGCAAAACCCAAACATATTATCCATCATACGACCAAGAACCATGAACTTTTTAACCATTGATGCAAGATAGGACAAGATGATAGAAATGTAACCACGGAAAGCTGGATGGCATAATATTCCCAAAACAAAGAGATAAAAGAACTACAGCAATATGACATGGATATACAATAGATTGTAATCATTCGTAGAAATACAATAAGAAAAAAGCGAAAAAACACACCATAAGAAATCTTTCAAATAAACTCGAACTTGAAATAACCGAGAAAACGGATGACCCGAATTCTTTGAAAAGTCATACATTCAAAAAGCCCTACATGAAAAGCCCAAAAAGGCAAACCCTAGCACTTCCCAACTCCACCAAAACAAGGAACCAACAACCCTAAAGAACCTACATCAGAGAGGTCAAAGCTGGAGCATTTACCGAGTTATCCACTCCACGAACACAGCTCAGCACCGGTATCGACCAGAAACCCTAGTTCCACAACACAAAACAACACATTAGAGGAAACCGATCAAAAGCCAGCTGGCTACTCAGAAAAGCGCGGGCGAATCGCGTTCTTAGCTCCAAATGCGTTCCCCCAAAATCTCCAAGCCCTAACCACAAACCAAAAACATAGCAAGAAGTGCTGAAAGAAAAAAAGAGAAGAGGAGACAAGATTAAGGAGATAAAAACGACGAGATCGGACAACAAATGTTTAGGTTAATCGGGAGAGGATGAGAGGTATCGCCCCCGGCTAGGGTTCCGATCCCTATCGCTTCGTCTCTGGAGAGAAAAAATAGAGAGCTCGCGAGCTCGCCCTCGAGACTCGTGGGGGCGGATCACGCTTGAGATATCTTGGATGTGAGGCGACTGCTCAAAGTAATCCGTTGTATAAGAGACCTTTCTCCGGTAATAAGATTTCTTATCGAGCTCCTGGCCCAAGAACCAAGGCCCAGGCACCAACCCGTGGGCTGGCCTGTTCACGGAAAATTGATTCTTCGAGCGCCTTTGCGAAAATAGTGAACAGACGGACGAGCCTGTGTCAAATCTGGCAAAATATGAGGGGTTTTATCCGCACCATAGGAAAGGAGGGTTTTAAAACACATCCTCCAAGTTCTTGAAGAAGGGGGGTTTTATCCGCACCGTAAGAAGAATTAGCACATCATATATTTTCATATCAATAATAGCCTAAGTTAAAAAGTCTCAAGTGCCCCTCTCTTATTACCATCCAAATGCCATCCAAATCGGTTCATCAGTACCGATCCTTTACATTTCTATCGGTTATCAATTAACAATTAGGGCTTTCTCTGTGGTGGCTGCTCGTCGCTTGGGTTTGGTTTAGGTTTCCAGTCGACTTTTAGCACAACTAGAAGTCCAGGTGATGAAGTAGGCAGCTTCATGATCGGCCAAGTCGATGGGCATCTTCACCTTCATCTTCACCTCGTAGGGGCGAATGGAGCGCGAAGTAGTTCTATGGCGATCTCAAGGCGTCGACTTCGTCCCTATTCGAGCTCCAGCGCCGCCTTGTTGCCACCGCCACCGTTGCGACTCCTCTGGTGGTGTCCAATCTTCCTTCTCCAACGACATGGCGAAGGATGCCTTTGATGCGCTCCAGCAACATGATGGAGGCCTTGGTGAAGGTGGTTGAGATCCCCGAACGAGGTCGTGCCTTAGTCGCCACCCGCGCCATCAAAGCCGGAGAGATCCTCCTCGTTGAAGCCCCACTCCTCTCTACCCCGTCACTCCCACTGCCACCGCCTCCTACTGCTCTCATTGCCCCCCCCCCCCCCCCCCTCTGCACTGCCCCTCGTGCCGGGGCGCCCTCTTCTGCAGCCTCTGATGCCTCTCCTTCTCCTCTCATTCCAGGTCCCCCTGGCTCTGTCGAGCCCTGTCCAGCCTCCCCTCTCTTGACACTGACCTGCTTTCTCAGACTCGCTTTCTCGTCCACACCTATAGCCTCGGTGTGGATGACTTCCTTCGCCTCCTCTCCCTACAAGACTCCCTTGATGCCGCCGCCGTTCCTGAGGCCCACCACCTCCACTCCATGCTCGCCTCCTTCGACCCCCTCTCCTCCACCTGCCCCTTTCTCCCCATAGCTCACCGCCACCCTTTTACCCCGAACGGGGTGTAAGAAAAGGATGTCTCTGGCTTTAATCGGTGGCATGATACTGATGGAAGGACAAAGACAACGGTATATAAGTACCGAAACATAGCAAAAACAATCGGTATCAAAATACCGATGAAAAACAACATAAACAATATCAAACTATCGAATGCAAACAAATCCATAAAACAATATATAAGCACCGAAACATAATCATAAACATCAATATACAAAAAACCGATTAACAATAAAAGCAGCTTGCATTAGACTACCGGCATTCGAATATCGTCGGTATAAAACTTCTGATGCCTATAAAATTAGATCGGAAGTAAACACTCGAACTTAAATCAAAGCAACCAGGATTAAAGTACCGCTACGTAGGAAAAAAAAGAGGAAAAATGATTTTTGACAACGATTCATAACGGGGGATGAAGATCAGCTCATCGATCGGAGGGGTGAAGGTTGTCGATCGGAGGTGCAACAGGAAGGACGCCCGCTGATGGCCGATCGGATGCGAAGTTCACAATGCTGCTGTTGCCGGTTGCCAACCAAGAGCCGTCCGATGAAGAGAAGCCGTGTGGTGTTAAAGGGTAGTTTGGGTATGATTTGTGGTGTGGCTAGTCAACAGGTGGGGATTTTAAATCGGATGTAATGTAATGGGTAATATGTGGTGTGTAGTATTTTTTTGTGGTGTAGATAGACGTCGCCCTTGAAGAAACAGAGAAACCCTAACCCTCTGCTTCAACCACACACTCTCTCTCTCTCATGGCGGAAAACAAAGACGGATAGGAAGGCGTACATATCTTTCCACGATGCTCCTCCGGATTCCTAGAATCCCGTCCCGCCCCCTACTCCGACTACTCCCCCTCTCACCCGCCGGTTCCTCTAGCAGCGCCGCCCGCTTCCTTTCCTCCTCCACCCCCGCCACTAGCTCCCCCTCCTCCCCCTCCTCCCCCTCCTCCCAAACCCAAAAGCTTGAGCGGATCGCAGACGAGCTCCTCGACCTTACCAAGATCGAGCGCCATGACTACTCCATCCTATTTCGCCTCAAGCTTGGCCTGGACCGATGGGGCCCCGCCGGCGCTGCTGCCCTCCCCGGGAGCCCTGCAGGTGGGGAGAACGGGAGCGCTGGGGCGGCGGTGGAGGAGAAGAAGGAGAAGACGGCTTTCGACGTGAAGCTGGAGAAGTTTGAGGCTGCGACTAAGATTAAGGTCATTAAGGAGGTTAGGGCGTTTACGGATCTTGGGCTCAAGGAGGCCAAGGAGCTCGTGGAAAAGGCTCCTGTGGTGATCAAGAAAGGGGTTACTAAAGAGGAAGCTGAGGCCATCCTCGCCAAGCTCAAGGACACTGGAGCCACCGCAGTCTTGGAGTGAGAGAAAGAAGTAAACTTTCCAACCTTGTACACCTTCTTTTCGAATGGCACTATGAATTGCTTTCGATTTGATCAGTGCTGTATGACCGGCCCCTCTCTTTCATTTGGATTCTTCAAAGTTTCTTACTTATGTATGGAATTGGAATTGGATTAAATGGCGAAAAGTTCTAAGAAAACCTTTCTGGGTTTTATCAATATCTTTGTATATTTTTCCTCTGCCAAGCATTTATATGTGGCGTTGTTGATGGCAACAATTTTTTATTATTATGAATGATTGAAGAATTGGATTTCTTTATGATGCTATGCAACGTTTTGTTCATTCCTTTGAAGAGTTCCTAAGGTGCATTCTTGAAGTAATGGAGAATAGATCTTTAGGTCTTTTATGATATTAATATGTGGAAATTATGTGCGACAGAAGTGTAGATGTCATTTACAATGTTGTTGAAATTTAGCCACACCGTGCTTGAATCGAACTCTCATAGCCCTTGGCATGGAAGATTTTCTGTACTTGGACAACAGCCTTCTTGGCTTCAAGCTTCTTAGCATTATCATTAACGGTATTCTCTGCTTGAACATTTGTATTTATCAGATTGCACATTTATTTATTACCAAGAAAGAAAAGTGTTCATGTATTTAATCTTTGATGACGAATCATGTTGTTCATGCTCCCCAAATTTTAGGTCCTTCATGAATCGATCCAAAATTCTAATACCATTTATTTGGCTTCTTTTACCTCTATATCTGATTCCATCCCCTTTCTTTGGGTTGTTATTGTCTGCACGGATGTTTAAGATAAAAAGAATCTTGCTATGTCTTAGTTGGTCACTTTATCTGCATCAGGTTAGACTTCTTGATTTCCATATTACATGATTGGCTTGTTCGATGATTAGGAGCATACTTGAACGAGGACAAATTTGTGAGCTTTCCTAAGTTTCCTCATGCTGGCAATGAAACTTTCTGATAAAAGCTCCTTTTTCCTCGATGTTTCCGGTGATTCTTGTAGATGCTTTTTGAACATTCCCTTTCTGTTCATGTCAGCATTTATCCATGATGAACTCTAATTATGGGTATCTTGATAAAAATTGTGTTTTTTGTTCTTTCATTTTCCTGTCCCCGTGTACCTACATAAGCATGATAACATTTTTTCCCTAGTGAACAACTGACCACCCAGCTCACAAAACAAGTACTAATGAGAAAATTCCCCTGTTTGGTTACAAATGGAAACCAAATTCTGGGATTAACTTTTGTTTCTCCATGTCTAAGCATTAAATTCTCTCCTTCATGTTATGATACTAAATAAGCCCATTTCAAGACTATCATCTCATGCATTCATCTTGAAACACCCAATGCTTCAGACATGAGCTGCTTGTTTTGAAGAAAATGTTTGCTCCTCAACCTGGTGTCCAATGTGTCTTAGAGGGATATCCATTAGATGTGTTCTTTTATAAACTTCTTGGTTAATTCTTGGTCAATTGCTTAAAATCAGGCTCTTACATTCTTGATTATCGACCATGTTTTTACTTTAGGATTGGGCCTTGCACTAAGCTCTTCAGATGAGATTGTTCCATTGCCTCCAGCTAGATCTTTCATCTTAGGGTTAGGTGGGTTCTCCAAATTTTTTTGAATTACCACATTGCGTCATGCTTTCTTCATTCATAATTTCATCCATTGCATTTGTTTTAACATTTATTCAAATCGCACTTTTAACTTCATTATAAACCATCAAATTGAAGTTGCATTTGTTTTAACATTTCTTCAAATCACCACATTGCGTCATGTTTATATTTCTATCGCATCACCTTTTCTGGTTCTTGTTATCCTTCCACCTATTCCCATATTGTGTCACAGGACACAATTGTAGTTGGTCAGTATTTACCGTCAAAGAGCCTTTTTCGACTTTCTTATGCATCGCTGAAAAACTGATAATAGAGCATGCTGTATAATCAGAGGTAATGATGAAAGCTCCTGTTGATAGGGAAAAACCAAAACTGTAGAAGATTGGATGTAACCAAAGGTGATTTTAATTTATACCAATTTCATGGAACACATTGTTATGTTTATGCCTGAAGCTTGTTTGGAAATGTTTGACAGGGATAGATGGTGACTTTTGCAGATTGTGAAGGTTTAGTGGTTGTTATGGTGGTGTCATAAAGAATTAAGGAAATTTTTTTAAAATAATCTTATTTTAATAAAATATTATTAAAATAACCCTCTCCAAAAAGTATTTACCCATCTATGCCTCGTTTGGCCACGTCAGCGCCACGCTGGCGTGGCCTTTCATTTTTTACTCCCGCGGTCAAAGACGTAACTTCAATTTACTGTCTTCAATTAAAGACGTAACTTCGAGTTACGTTTTTGACCGTTGACCACCAAGTGCGCCGCGACCAAGTGCGGAGCCTAGAGACACGCCTAATAAGACGTATCTTCAAGTTACGTCTCCATAATAGACGTAACTTGGAGTTACGTCTCCAATTCTAATTACCTCCGACGGCCAGCCCGCCTCCTTCCCCACCCGACACCCTTCTCCTTCTCCAAACCCCTCTACTTCTCTCGATCTCCGGTGATTTTCTGGCGATCTTCGTCGCCGGGCGTCCGCACGCGGCAAGCAGGCCCCCTCCTCCTTCCCCACCTGCCCCCCCTCCCAACCGAGCATACCTCCCTCCCCATTTACTCATACGGCGCAATTTTTCGGCGTTTCTCCGGCGAAAACACCTCCAAACTTCTGGATCTTCTCCATCTTCCTCTCCAAGTGAGATTTTTCTTTAAAATTTTAACAATGTATTTGTTATGTAAGAATTAGGGTTTATATATGCAAAATTAGGGTTTTTTTATGCAAAATTGATTTTTTTCAGAGTATAAAATTGATTTTTTATGCAAAATTTGATATTTATTTGATTATGCTGTAATGCATCATAATTACTATGTATTTGTTGTTTGAGAATTAGGGTTTACATATGCAAAATTAGGGTTTTTTATGCAAAATTGATTTTTTTTAGAGTATAAAATTGATTTTTTATGCAAAATTTGATATAAATTTGATTATGCTAATGCACCATTATTACTTCATTGATCTAGAAAATGATATGCTAATTTTTTTCCTAAATTTAGTTCAATTGGTTTATATGAAATCTATTTTCCATATGAATTTTTACTATTAACTTGGAATTTCCTTTTAATTGGCTCATAATTGTCATTATATTTGTATTATTTATAGTGATGGATAATGGCATTGTTCCACTATTGTGTCGGATGGACGGAAATGTGGAATTTAAGGGTAATGCGGGCGATATTGAGTACATAGGTGGCCGAATAAAACCTAATAGGATACGAAAGAACGCAAGTTTTGCAGACTTGAAGGCTCTAATGTTTGATTTAACTGGATACAATCCAAGCTATTTCGACATTCGCATAACTTGTAGATATCCTATGGGAGAAAACACGTATTGCGGTGTGGACATAAAGGATGATAGTGATACTACTGGCATTCTTAGTCTCTACCCGGTCATTCCAAGTATTCAGTTATTCTTGGTGAAAATTGGTGTCGAAGTCAACAATGATCCTCCAATTAACACGGCATTTGGTGAATTTACACGCCTACTACAACGAGGAGACGATTCAATCGATAACGTCTCTCTTGGGTCCTATGGCGCTCCCACATTCGGTTATCAAACATCACAGTAAGTAACATATTGTGAAACATTATATGTAATGTTATATATAAGGTATGCCCTTCATTCATGAGTCACTTGTGTCACTTGTGTATGAACATGCAGGCCTTATCAGTAGGAGGACACATGGTTGACTCATGAATACACGCAATCTACTCCGGGTACATATGTGAGACCTCACACACATAATGATTTCGATGCTGGCCCATCGAGTTTTCGTAGAGGCCACCAATATGATGACAATGTCGTAAGCGATCATGGTGACGCTTATATGCCTTCAACATCTCGAAGTCCCTTGCTAGATGCTGATGTTGAGGACCATCATGATGATCATGATGATGATTGGATCGAGAATACTGCACTGAGCAATGAGCCATTGCATCATGATGAAGATATTGACGATCCAATGCCTCTTAGTCCAACACAGTATGAAGAGGAGCTACCAGATGAATTCCCAGATGATGAGTGGGTCGACCGGATGATGCGGCAAAATACCATACCCGGGGTAATTGAAGATCCGACTCCATTCGAAGGTGAATTTTACAAGAAGCAGATATTCGAGACCAAGGCATCACTTATGCATGCTCTTCAACAGTATGAGCTTCGGAGGTTTGCAGAACATAGCACCGTTAAGTCAGGGCCAAAGGTGTTGACAGTCAAGTGCTGCAATCCTGATTGTCCTTGGCGTCTGCATGCGTCAACTTACAAAGAGTCATCTTACTTTCAGGTGAAGAGTTATAGTGGTCCACATACTTGTCGAGCAGGTCTGTTGAATACCAACCACCGCCACTGCACTGCACAATTCATATGTGGTATCATACTTGGTGCGGTAAGGACAAACACCTCGATGACTCCCAAAGATATTGTGCAAAGAATCAAAGACGACTATCATGTCAACATCAGCTATGCAAAAGCATATCATGCACGTATACTAGCTATGCAGATTATATTTGGTGATTGGAAAGAATCATATAATATCCTGCCTTGGTATATGCAAGTAATGGTGGCAGATAACCCTGGTACTGTAGTGAAGCTTCAATCGGAGACTGTGTGCACCGGTGTTGATATATTTGAGCGTGTGTTTTGGTCGTTTCATCCTACTATCGAGGCTTTCAAACACTGTCGACCCATAATATCTATCGATGGAACACACCTATATGGAAAGTATTTTGGCACTTTATTAGTTGCGACGGCAGTGGATAGCAACGATCATTTGATATCAATAGCATTTGCCGCGGTTGAGTCTGAAAATTCCAGCAGTTGGTAATGGTTCCTTGCTCTACTTAGAGTATATGTGGTCAGTGGAAGAAGAGGTATAGCTATAATTTCAGACCGACACAGAGCAATCAAAGAGGCAGTAAGGACAGAGTTCCCTCCGCCGTTAGGCTTCCAGCGATTCTGTATGAGGCACTTTGCATACAACTTCAGAAGCAAGTTCAGGGATGATAATTTGTATAGCTTATTTTGGGCTGCAGCAAAGAAGATCCACAAGGAGGCATTTGATAAGATCATGGATGGAATTAAAAAAGTTAAGCCAGAAGCTTATCAGTGGCTCGTTACCGCAGAGCCACCAGAAACTTGGGCGTTGTCTCATGATGATAACAAACGGTTTGGCTCAATGACCACCAATTGGTCTGAAAGTTTGAATAATGGTTTGAAAGGTGTACGAGGTTTGCCTATTAAAGCATTAGTGGCCAAGACCTTAGAAAGGATGAACGACCTCTTCAAGCGCCGTCGTCGTGAGGGTCAAGCAATGACTGGTGAGCTGACACCAGTAGTCGAAGATGTACTACGCAAGAATTGCATACTAGCCCAATCATGTCATGTGCAATCATTTGACGGTGGTGAGTACTCGGTGATAGAACGACATGAGGTTACATTTACTGTCAAGTTATCTGGACAGGGAGGGACATGCAGCTGTGGACAATTTCAGATGATGCTTTATCCATGTCCGCACGTTCTAGCCGTATGCGGTGACATATCGATCAGGGCTTCGGCATACGATTTCGTTTCACCGTTTTACTCCTCCAGCACGTACAGACAAACATATGCAACTCATTTCCATCCTGTTCGTGGAGATCAACACTGGCCGGTAGTCGAAGAGTACACATTGCTTCCCCCACATGTGCGGAGGCCGGCTGGGCGTCCGAGGAGTACAAGGCTGCGGAATAGCATGGATGAAGGGAGAGGATTGCAACATGTAAGGTGCAGCCGGTGCAATCAATCGGGTCACAACAGGGCTACATGTCGCGAGCCGTTACCTAGCACAGATACACGAGTAATAATGTTTCTTTACTTATTGTACTAAATTATATTTCATTGACGACTGTACATATCTTTCATTTTGAACTATATACTAACATTTTTCTTCTACATGCAATAGGGTCGAGATGGCTCACACGAGGGCCTTTGACCCGAGGCCGTACGAGGGTGAGCCTGGTCCAATTTCTGCATACGTACTTTGGGACCAGGATAAGCACCGCTCCACGGCGGTTTGGGATGGCCAGGTAAATGTTAAATTTGGTTAAAATTTATTGTTATTAGCTCTTCATATTTTATTGAAAAAAGCTCCATACTAACTTTTATGTTTTACAAACAGGATGACGATGACCTCGGCCTTAAGTGTACAGAGCACTCACTGCGTTTGCAGTCTTGGCCGATTGTGGATGAGCGTCAGATAGACTTGCTTCGACGTTCAGGGTTTTATGTTGTTAGTAGACTGCTGCCGATTCGGATTGATCGGTGTTTGATCACAGCGCTAGTGGAGCGGTGGCGACCAGAGACTACTACTTTCCACTTGCGACACGGGGAGATGACGATCACACTGCAGGATGTTGGGATATTGATGGGTTTATCTGTTGATGGGGCGGTAGTTTCAGGAAGCACGGCAGGCATTTGGCACGACATATGCTTGGAGTTGCTCGGTGCTGTACCCGAGGAGGGCCGACCGGCTGTGCTTGAGTTGTCGTGGCTACGTGCTACTTTCGGGCATATTGGTCCAGACGCCACGGATCTGTTCGTATATCAGGCTACGCGCGCCTACATCCTATATGTGTTGGGTTGTTTAGTAGTACCTGACGCGAGTGGTTCCAGGGTTGGTATAATTGCGTATTCATGTTTCATTTATCGATTTATTAGATTAACTAACATAGTCTTTCAATTGTAGGTACATATGAAGTACCTTCCTTTGTTGCATGATTTGGATATATGTGGACAGTATGCTTGGGGGGCGGCCTGCCTTGCAAATCTCTTTCGGGAGTTATGTAAAGCTTCAAAAGGAGGAAAGCATGAGATCTCTGGATGCCTTTACCTGCTACAGGTGATTTGTCATTTATATATTATATATAGTTATTTTAAGTATTTTATATTATACCTAATATGAAGTTGTTATCACAGATATGGTCATGGGAGCACCTCCATATTGGACGGCCTGAACTAATGCCGCGACGACCGCTAGCTACCCAACAGCAGACCGAGGAGCGTGATATGCGTATCATTGAAGGCCCCTTGGCAATCCAGTACGAATTTTTGATTGTTTACAAATATTTTTTGAAGTTTAGTTAGCATTAACATCTAACTCTTGATATACAATGCAGGTGGACAGCACCACACAGCGGTAGAGGAAACCCGCATGGCCGTTACTTAGCCTACTACCGAGAGCAGCTGGACAGACAGTTGTCATCTCAGGTATTATCGCTCACGATCCAAGATTTTATTAACTACTTTAATGTTTATGTGATCTAACCGACTTTGTATTTTAAACTTGTAGGTTATGTGGTGTCCATATACACCGCAGCGTCTAGCACAATTACCGGCTCTCTGTACTGCGGGTTTCGCTATTTGGAGGAGTCATGTGCCGCTCATCTGTTTCGATATAGTGGAGATGCATGAGGCACCACGGGTGATGCGGCAGTTTGGGCTACGACAGGAGATACCATCCCCGGTGACCGAGAGGCTATCACGTGCAAGCCGTCGGGGCAATGCTACTGCAAACTGGGTCACTACACATCACCAGTATATCACCCAATGGGAGGAGCGGCACCAGAGGGTCATTGACGGTGCAGTGGACGATGGTGGGTATCCTGAGTCATACTTGCAGTGGTACTGGGGGATCACCAGGCGGTATGTCAGTAGGCCTAGATTGGAGGACAGAATGGTCCATCAGCCGAACATACACCTTTTACGAAAGATGGTAAATATATTTTTTTTGTTCATAATTAAATATTATATTGTGTTAATCTAATCAAATTGTCTTAACTTGCAGTATGACACCGCCGAGGACAGTTACATTGTCTGCCAAGGTCGTTCTGGGGAGGAGCTCGCCGATCGTTTTGCACCGGTATTCTACTCGATGATGGAGGATTTACGGATTTGCGGCGGAGCTCCTGTTAGTTCACAGCAGTCGCAGCCGACTACCGAGCATACTACTTTCTATGACATGCCGGTATCTCAAGATTTACCATCATCATATCCAGTCATGGGCACTACAGAGGAGGATCCAATCGGACATGTTGAGCATAATATCGATATCGGTGTTATGATGGGGGGAGAGGAGGCTGGACCGTCGTTGAGGAGAAAGAAGTCGGCAGTGAAGAAACAAAGAACTTGGAGATTTTGACGTTTGATTATTAACGATGTTTGACGTTTGATTTTGATTTATACAAGCACTGCGTTTAGATGTGAATGGGGTGGGTGTAATCATGTATTGGGTACAGAAATTGGGGTGGATGATTGGTCTGTCATGTTTGGTTTGTGATGTTTTATTTTCAAATTTTGTGTTTGGTTGAATGTTTGTACACAGAGCGTCAAATATAACCAAGTGTTGGGCTAGTGTGTTCTATATTAAGCCGTAACTTCAAGTTACGGCTTAACAAGGCACGCCTTACTAAGGCTCCGCACTTGGTCGCGGCGCACTTGATGGTC
The DNA here is from genome assembly GCA_963920575.1 of Narthecium ossifragum. Lineage (NCBI taxonomy): Eukaryota > Viridiplantae > Streptophyta > Magnoliopsida > Dioscoreales > Nartheciaceae > Narthecium > Narthecium ossifragum. The sequence continues at coordinate 35,180,925 of OY986964.1, forward strand.
AACGGTCAAAGACGTAACTCGAAGTTACGTTTTAATACTAACCCCACTAATAACACTAACACTTGGCTTTTTCAGCCGTTAGTTTTCAAATAAAGACGTAACTCCAAGTTACGTCTATTATGGAGACGTAACTTGGAGATACGTCTTATTAGGCGTGTCTCTAGGCTCCGCACTTGGTCGCGGCGCACTTGGTGGTCAACGGTCAAAAACGTAACTCGAAGTTACGTCTTTAATTGAAGACGTAAATTGAAGTTACGTCTTTGATCGCGGGAGTAAAAAATGAAAGGCCACGCCAGCGTGGCGCTGACGTGGCCAAACGAGGCATAGATGGGTAAATACTTTTTGGAGAGGGTTATTTTAATAATATTTTATTAAAATAAGATTATTTTAAAAAATTTTCCAAGAATTAATGCACCTAACAGCTGCTTGTTAGAAATGAGATATGCCTTTGTTGAAACTAATTTCTAGTTGGTGCAGCTTCAGGTTTTGGACCCATAGAGAGTGATAGAATAAGCGAGAACCAATTAGTAGACTCAGTTTAATTGGATCTTGGCAGCAGAGTGGACTTATGAAATGGTGGCATACGGAATGACTCAATTTAGCAGAATCTTTAAAAATGATTTTTAAACTTGCCATTGCTGGTATATTTTGCTCTTAGAGAGATTGATAAGAAAGTTTAGAGAATTATATATTATGACCCAAAGCTTGCACTTTTCCAGTGCCATTTGATGCCGTCAAGGAATAAAATGGTGTTGGTCATAATGTGCGAAGAGGTGGGCAGATAGGGAGCAGAAGAGGGAAGATGGTCACTAAAGAGGAGAAGAGGGAAACATAGAGCTTTTGAAATTTATTTTTCCCATTAGAAAGCATGAAAACAGTTTGTGGAACTATGTAGTTGACATTAGCAGGGCTTCTTTTGACTTCATCATCGTCTGTATACCTGATTCGGTTACCTGATAGTGGAAACAGAAGTTGAGGTGTCTTTGGAAATAGAGATCGCTCAAGGATGTTTTCTCTTATTTTTGCTTATATTCAACTTTTTTTTCTGGTCTTTCTTAAAATTAACATCTTGACTTATATGCTGCATCTTAGTCTGTTTGCATATAAATTAAAGGGATAGTAGCCTAACAGCTATGTCCTAGCTATTCGAGAAAAAGCAATGAAGATTGAGGTTGTGGACACGCTTGAATTTGCGAGAACGTTCTTAATATATGACTTGCAGTTGTTTTAGGATGACTAATAGCCTACGTAGTTAAGCCTGGCATGTGTCTACTCTGTGCTATGCGGTCTAGATTCGCTTAACATATAAGCTCAAGGGAAGACCCTCAAAAGTTGCTGGCTGATTCTTCCACATGTGAGGAATATGATTTATTGATAGGGACATGACTATACTCTTCTACATCTCTGGCTAATGTCAATGCTGATCCTCATAAACCTTTTGTTACATTTCTGGGTGTTTTTACTGGTCCGCATTTCTAGCCACGATTTCAGTCCTGAAAGCTTTCTTCTTGTAATTGTTCAGAAATGATCGACACTGAAGGTCTGCAGTATGAACATGCCTATTATACACTGTTGTTTTTGCCCTTAAATGCCGTACTTTATGAGCTTTCTAGAAGATTATAGATTTTTGAAAAGTCATGGTAGTTATTTTATTGGATGGATCTTTGGGATTAGTTGAGTAACATTGGATCCGGACTATGAAAGCCAGTAAGCTTTGTATAGAACCAGCAATGATGCAACAGGAAATGTTAAATTTTTTTCATTTGGTCTCTTATTTTTCCAATATTGAATTCTTTGTCTGCTTTAGATATAGATCGAAACCCTTAACTACAGACACTAATCCAACAGCTGGTATGTTTAACTTATAGATCTTTCCATGACCATTAGACATGTCTGGTGCCTAGTTTCCCATCTCTTTCCTATGAGCAATTCCCACAGAATGGGCCCACCATTAACCTCCCATACACCACTCTCCTTTCTTTATGGAAAGGAGGGGGCTGCCACCCTTTCTCCTTTATGTAGATTTACTTTATAGGGTTTTGAAGAAAACCTTTGTAGCCTCCTGACAACCCTCAGGTTATAGCTTGTTCTTCATACTATAAGTGTTCTGATAAAAGAAGAGGACCCCCACCTTCTATTAGGTTTTCACTTCAATGTCTGTAGCCATTGCTGCTTTCATTAGCCTCACAATCATTGGCCTTCAATTGGTGTGGTGTCTTTGTTACAGCTTTGTGCTTACCACCCTCCCACTGAGGCTTCTCTTTGCATTGTTTCTTTCTTTCTGGGTGGAGGCTGATAGTAGCATGTCTCTGTGTCTTCTGCTGAGCTGCTGTCGACAAACAATTCGTCTGTGGTCTTTAATCATCAACCATTTAGTTGCCGATTAATAAATCATTGTAATGGATTTGTATTGTGTCCAACAAATTTGCAGCTTGACATTTGGACATTTTTCTATACTGCTTCTGCTCAAATATCTTTTGAGATTTAAGATTCTTTGCTTCCAAGTAAAGCTAAAATTAGTGGAGTATTTCTTTTCAAGATATATGAGAACCTTCTTTGTGAGTTGTCGTGATGAATTCTTCTCCATTTAAGAAAGTTTTTGATCCTGTCTTGACATAGTTCTCGTATGAGCATTAGCGAAACCAAATCACAATGATTCTGCATGTGATGCACAAGGGAATGGGTGGCAACTTTGTTGAACCTTTGAATCTTTGACAAACATTTTTGCCTTTGGGAATAACTTAGACAGAGTAATATTTTACACTAAGAGCTAAATCAAGACTAGGCATTGGGCATCTTGCTTAAAACCTTTTGCTTGGAAACATGAATGTTTGGGTTTTTTTTTTTTGATTAGTTGAGCCAAAGGCTAAGTACCCATAGAACTACAAAGAAATCCCATAAGGAGGTATAACACCATCCTCTGGGATCCAGCAAAAATTTGAAAATGTCCGTCTACAATGTCTAGCGATACCATCCGCCCTAGCGACAATCATACGTGGCACTGCTACAAAAACGACGGAGTCCATCAATAACATGAATGTTTGGTTGTCATATGCTCTACGCATTAGCAAATAGTAACATGTCCATCTCACACTATTTCTTCTCCTTTAGTGGTCTTCTGAGAATAATATCTGTGCAAAAAATATGAAAGCAAAACAATGCACTTGCATTTATGTGTTTTATGTTAGACAGATTTAGATGCTTGCCGGTCTTGATCATTCTGTTTCAGTTCATTGCTTAGTGGGCAGACGAATTATTTGCAACAAATTTAACGAATGTTCGGACAGTCTACTCAGAGAGATTGAAAATTTTTGAAGTCATTTTCTGGACAGTCTACTCAGAGAGATTGATCTATTATAGATGTTTTTTTTTTGTATTTTTTTGCAATTTGTCAATATATAAGTATGCATGTGTACATATATAAGTATTATATCCATGTATATATATGTCTATCCCATGTCACCGATCACAAGAAACATCGGGTTGGATTTAAGCCGACCGTCATGGAGTTGGTTAAATATCACTTCTCTATCTTTTATGTATGAATTTGAAGAATCCGTCGACCCTTCAACCCTAGCTTAGGGCTTCTATTTCTGATTGCTGCTAGGGTGTCTAAATCTGATTGCTGATTATTGTTTGTTGATTGGATCAAAGTAAAGCAGCAGAGGACAGATGAGTGTATGTATATGCTAAGCATATATGTGTGTGAAAAGCTTCAAAGGTAGTCTGGTCGCCGGTCGGAAAGAGAGACTGGTGAAAAGGCTAAAACAATGTAAGAAAGGAAACCACAGTTTTCTTTGATTCAAAACAAAACGCACCATGCAACACATGCTTAGCACTAAAAGAGGTTTGAGATGTGGCTTAAAGCTTTTATTAGAGGAAGAAAAGATTCTGGAGATTCACGTTTCACCTTCACTATGAAGGTCTCCACAACCTTCAATCTTAAGTGATGCCATTTAATCATTGCAAACCAAATACTCGCACCGGCCTACTGATCAGATGCACGACGATTCGATACGACATTTGCTCTTGACACCATGTTAGCGTCCACTGTCTAAAAAACTTGAGATACAGGGCAAAAAAAGAAGAAGAAGTGAACTTATATTTTGAAAAGAATAATGTATTACTCCTCCCTTATGCTCCCAATTATAGATCTCTTGTTCAGCCTTGGTGAGCCATGTGTGTGTGTGTGTAAGCCATAGGCTGAGGGGGGAGGCTCTCAGCTATAAAGAAGGAACACATACACAGCTTTCTGACAGCTGCTAAAGAGATCATAGGGTAATCACACAGTATTCTCTGAAACATCCAGTCTCCAAACAAGACAATGACATGCAGGCAACTAGCAATGACACAATATGAAAGCTGTCAGATATCCATTTGTTTGCAAGCCCACATGCTACCCTTTGGCCTGAAACTGGGCAAGAAGCTGATGGTCTACAAATATGGATTCTATATGCCCAACCCTCTTCTAGCTCTGATTATAATATATATACTTCATCTTCTTACTATAATACTAGACCTTGATATTTTTATCTACAGTGCTTTACAGCTTCCAACTGCACTCCTTGCACTTTCCCTTCATACTTTTGTTTGGAGGGTCAGATTTACAGTAAAAATTAACTAAGGATACAGCCTTTTGCCCTTTTAGGCTTTGTCTTCAACAGTGTCGTCCTTTTCTTTTGGGAAACCTGGCCCTTAGACAAGGGTGGTAATAGATTTCAAGAGGTTTATATAGGGGGGGGGGGGGGGTTTCTGGGAGGGGACAGTGTATTATTGGAGGATAGCTGTCTGAGGGGAAGTAGTATCTTACATCTCAGGAAGCTTCTTGCAGCTTCTCAGGCCAAAACCAATATCAAGAACCCCAATAAAATCCTCACCAGACCTCTCATTTCTCCTTGCAGATTTGAAACACCTCCTCTTTCTTGGCTCACAGTGTCCTTTCCTCTGTTGCAAACTTTCTCTTCTCATTTTGCTTAAGTCTTCATCCCATCAACTTGTTTGGTGCTCTCTGCTTTGCATGCACATTTCAAGAAAAGGCTGATACCAACCAGTCCTTTTCTCAGGCCTTTGTGTGTGATTCTCCTCAAAGAATAGCACTACCCTTCTTCTTCTTCCTTTCCATATCAAACCAAGTTCCGCAAGTGTCCAGCATTGTCATACAAGCTTCCTCTGCTCCACAGCCACCTCCTTCCATCTCTATATTAGGTTCCTTTCTCTCTTTCACAAGATCTACTCAAGGAAACAAAGGAGGACATCATGGGCATGGGCGGCACCCTAGAATACTTCTCTGACTTGCTGGGAAGAGGCCACAGCAGCCACAAGAAGAAGAGGCAGCTGACCACAGTGGAGCTCAAGGTCAGGATGGACTGTGAGGGATGTGAGCTCAAGGTCAAGAATGCCCTCTCCAACATGAAAGGTTTGTTCATAAACTAACCTTTTCATCTCCTCTTTTCATGAATGATGTCCTGAGTTCTAAGATCAAAGCTTTGTTTGGCCATTGCTGCAGGGGTTCAATCGGTGGACGTCAACAGGAAGCAGCAGAAGGTGACTGTGACAGGGTATGTGGAGCCAAACAAGGTGCTGAAGAAGGCCCAGTCTACAGGGAAGAAGGCGGAGGTCTGGCCATATGTGCCTTACAACTCAATGACATACCCCTTCACTGCTCAAGCTTATGACAAGAAGGCACCACCTGGGTATGTCAGGCTTGTGGAGCCTGCTGCAGTCTCCAGCCATGTTATTAAGCAGGAGGACCAGTTCACCGCCATGTTCAGTGATGACAACCCCAATGCTTGCTCCATCATGTGACCAAATCCATTTTTGAACAAACAAGAGAAGCAGCATCAATCGTTCAAGAGTTTTGGCCTGTTTTGACCCTTTTCATGCTAGTTTCTTGGGGATGATATGAAATGCTCTTCATGGGTGTAGAGCATAGGGTTTTTAGATGCATCTCTCCAAGCTCCAGTTGGTAATGAGGTGTGGGCTGCTTGTTGCTGCTGTAGTACAGCTAATAGATATTAATCTAATGAGTTTATTGTCCTCGTGTCAAATGGTGCAGCTTCCTTTCTTGTTTCGTTGTGTGGTGCATTGTCATCTCCTTGATATCTGTACGGACCTTTGAGTTCACATGTCTGGAAACATATCTAACAGATCAGAGCAGAAATTCGCTATTCAAAGGTACAAAGAGATCGCCGAAAGTACACACATATATCTCTATGTGCATATATGTATGGCGTGTTTGGTTGTGTAAGAAAGTGGAGAGAGAGAGAGAGAGAGAGAGAGAGAGAGAGGAAGCGTCTTACTGGGAAATTAACAGGGGGGAAAGTTAATTAACTCACTTTCTAACGCTGGACAAAATGATGGGTTATTATGCGAGATATAGACCCAAGGATTAATTTCTAACGCTGGACACAGACCTGCAGACTAGCTAGTAATGGATGCAGTAGGTATGGCCTGAGGAGGGTCAAGGGTGGAGGGCTGTTTGTTTGACATAATTGTCCTGAATTAAAGGGCATCCTCTGGTTGGAAAGCAGCAAACTCATGGAGAAAGATATTTTCTGCTGGCTCAGCAGGAAGCCCGTCTGAATGGCATAATCACAGCTGGTGTTTCCATTTTCCCTTTCCAGATCCAGAGCAAACAAGCCCATAAAACCTTAGCCCGAAGCTTCTCTTTGCCACCCCTACATATAACAACCATTGTCTGGCAGATAGATTCATTGGGTACAAGAATGAATGAGAATGATCATTTGTTTAACAACTTAATGTGGCATCCTATGTAGACAAAAAAACTCGGCTTAGGATGCAAATTTTGAGATTTCTTCTTGAGCATTGCCCACATTTGGAGAATGTATGCCACATGGATTACAAAAAAGGATGAGGATGCATGTATACCCAAAATTTTTGGGAGCAAATCAATGCCATGACACCACTTCATAAAGGCTCGTAATAATCCAATCAAAGATTATATGAACATGGCACCACCATTTCTATGTCAAGTAGCAGATACACATTAACATTTCTACCCATTTTATTCTTGGGTACCTCTTCTCCAGCCTTGCATCCATGCATTCATCCTCCTATATATATCTGAACCAAAAAGAAAAAGAAAAAAGAAACATTCTTTTCAGTCTTGTTTGCTATCCATGGGCCGGAGAGAGCTTCCAATTGCAAGAATAGAAGAAGAATCCAAACGCCAGGTTTCCTACTCGAAAAGAAAGAATGGCATCATCATAAAGAAAACATTCTTTATCATTTCTGTAATATGTTCATGACATTTTAGGTTGTATGAAGTTGATGATGAAGAAATGATCACTTCATTGTCTGAAGCAGAATCGCGTGAAAAAAGTTTTAGTCGGCATGCTACAATATCTTTCTCATAGAAAGGTTAAGCTGTTTCTAGTTGTACCATATTGAGTTTTAGCTTTGATCATAAAATACCCATGATAGACTCACAATTTGACATAAAATTGCTTGATTTTTCTCAGAGGTCATTGAATGAAGCACATATTTTTCTGGATGGACAGTCAAATATCACAGTACGTAACCAATGACATACAAATTTAATATAGCTTAATAACTGAATAATGGCAGTAAGACTTGTTTGAAATAAAGTTTGATATCATTTTCATTGTCCCTTATTCTATCTATTTTAGGAAAATATTCCTCAACCTTCACCTTCAGACGCTCCACTAGAAAATCTAGCAAGTAAAGTCGAAACAAACTTTAAAAGAGTTAGGTTTAAGAATCAAACTTATATCTTTCACATTCATCTTATGCCGAGGAGTTTGTCCAATCAGGATCACATGCTCCAAAACGAATTCTTGCTGGGCTCTTCATCAAACAACAAGGCTGATAGCTAGGCAGCCAGGTTGGGAGATGGTGATTGATGCATGTACCATAATCAGGCTGGGGACAACAATTTGATAATTTTCATGACAGGAGTTGAAGGTATAAGCAATGACAACGACTGGAACATTTCATTTCTTTAAGTCTGGAGTAAGATTTAGCTGATTATATAGAAAAGGATAAACCTATCGATTGTCCTGAAAACAAGAACTGATTCATAAGAAAAATATGCAATGAAGGTTCTAATTAGGAGATCAAAGTTGGAGTTCTTTTCCAACACCATCGGATCACTGATTGAATCTTTATGCTCGACTTTATCATTTTCATGGTTTCTACTTAAAATTCTATGGACTATGAATAACTCTAGTTGAGTTTATCTTCACAAATTATAGAGCTAACTGAATCAGCTCATTCAGAAATTGGACCGTAGGATTAAGGTAGGCCGTGACTAGGGCGAAACATTATGGAGAGTGTAGAAGATGGACAAACGCTCATACATGCTACCCACATGCCTATCGTACTTTTCTTTTCTTCTGACATTGAGGTGCAGTGCTAACCACCCTTTCATGTGCTAAAAACAATGTGGCCCAATCAATCATAAAAACCACATGATCAGAGAGGCATGAAAGCCTGAGTTTTAAATTCAAGTTTTCTATAAAGCTAGCCAAAGTGTCTTTCATACACTTCCTTAGATTATGTCCAACCCACAACTGCTTATTCTACAAGTAATTAAACAAGAAATAGATTGGTCTGGATGGATATTTAACTGGTGAACAGTTAAGAGATGATAACCATGACAGTAAGGATCACAACAAAGTTCCTTTTACAGATAACAAAGAAAATACCCCTTTGGGACATCAAGATTTTTGCCAACCATAAAGTTAATGACATCTACCTTGGAAGGAACTTGAATCTTTGCACTCTGCACGATGGAATAAAATTTACTATGAGAAGCCTCTACAAGATTTATACATGTACAGTACTTGTTATAGAGAAATACCAACAAAGATGAGAAAACTTAAAAGTCTCATTCACCTTGAACTAATTATGATTTATTGTGAAATTCATAAATGTTGAGGATTGTCAAAGATGTATCAGGATGGTTTTAGCTCACTATGAATTGTATTTCCAACTCCAAGAGGGATGACTAAACGTGTTAAAATGTACAGGAGACCTATAAATGCAATTTCTTTTTATGCTCTAAGAAAATCAAAGAAGCGCCTTGTGTGAACTAGGCAATTCTGGAAAAAATGCAGATCTAATGATAAAAGAAAAAAGAAGAAGAGAAATTGGTTTCACTTACCTGAAAAGCATTAGTACTGACTGTTATCAAACACCCAAGGTTCATGGAGGAAAAGCTCACGTCCATTCATTTGCGCTGTTCCAGCAACTATGTCTTCCGCTCGCTTACGAGCAACCTCAGCTCTTCTTGCTGAAGCATCTGCATCCTGCAAACAAAAAGACCTGAACATGAACTCCCTCAACAGCTTAAGCTTAATTATATACCATTGTGGCAACTGTACTTCCCCTCTTTCAGTTCTATGTGATCAATTTGATCTTTAAGAATCGGGTTTTTTTATCTAGCTCTTTGCTTGACTCTTTTCCTATCTTCGCCACCTTTCATCAATGAAAGTTTGATATCCAAATATATCCAGTATTCATCATTCTTTTATTTTTTCTACTCACCATGAGTCTTAAAACAATTCACAAAGACAGAAAAAAAAGGTCTTTTCAACAACGACACAACTCCAAGAAGTTCTTTATTGCAACCCTATAAGAAAAATACGCATGATGTCCGAAGGTTAAATCTAATGAAACAGGTGAATCCCACCAAATTTCTTGGGCTCTGAGATTTATTGAATCACGACCTTAAGTCTGAAACCCTAGACTTCCACGAGGGATGCGAACCGAACCTTTTGGCGCTTCCAGGCGAGGAATTGGGCAGCTGAGATTGGCCTCCGCCTCGCTTCGGGGTTAGGGTTAGCGCTTCCCTCCTCCTCCTCCCTCTGCTGCTGCTCTTCTTCCGCGCCCATTGGATTCGGATCAAAAGAAGAGAAAGCTGAGAACTTTTAATTCAGACTTTTAAACAAACATCGGCCATAAACTATTGAGTTACTATTATAATTTATAAATCGGCTTAATAACATTTTCCTCCCAGTAGTTTAAAAATATTTCAATTTACCCTTTATATTTTAAAACGTGACAAAACACATCCTTAATTTATCAATCTGATCGTATTACACCTAATCTTTAAACGGCGTTAGCCGGACTAACGACAAATCGGCTAAATAGGTCACGTGCGACGCACGCGACTCATTTGACCAGTTTTGCCCGGCTCAGCCGGTCACCAACCTCCCGTCACCCTTCTCCTTTGCTTCCTCCTGTGACGAAGTAGCAACCCGAACCAGCTTCCTTGGAATCCAGTGAAGACGGCGGATTCCGGCCTAGGACTTGCGAAAGATGCCCGGAGGCGGATTCCGGCGATGGGATCCCAGCGAAAAGACTTGGCGGCGACATGGTCGTTGTGGACGGCGAAGGAGACATGTGAGGACCCGTACCTCCAGCCCGGTCCGACTGCGTTAGGTCGAGGGTCTTGTTTGTGGTTTGGCCCGTTGGCCTTGATAGCTGTTTTTGACCACAGTGGCATTTTGATAAATATGCTCCCTGGTGGTCAGTTTCACACCCGCGTTACACACACGGCTTTGGATTGATGTAAGTGTTTGAGTAGAACCTTAAGTGCGCTTCCGATCGGAAGATCGGAGCTCGATCGGGAGAGATCAAATCGGACGGCTGTGATCGATTTCAGCTTTCTATTTAAGCTCTCCTCCTTTCTCCCTCTTTTCTTTCTTCTTCTCCTGCCATTCTCTTTCTCTCTCTCCAACCGGCGGTGCTAGGGCTTCGGAGTGCGGCTTTCGAGGAGCGGATTCCGGCGATCGGAGTTGGGGGATGCATGGAGGAGCTACCCTGCTTGTTCAGGTAGGTGTTTCTACCTCGATCCTGTGATCGGGTTCTCCTAGGATAGGTTTATTGTATCTTCGCTATAGGAATACTTGATAGAATGTTATGCAACTTGTAGCATATGTGTTATAGCTTGCTTTGAGTTTTCCTGCCGTGTGATTTCTGTATTTTAACGGCTTGTTTCTGTATTATCATCGTTTTGTCGGTTTTCGGTCATTGAGACCTAGGTTTGAATTTTAACCATCAAAATCGTGTTTTGATCGTACCATTAGCTTCCCCATCATCTTTTACACATGCTTGCAAAGTTTCATCAACTTCTAACAAGATTTGATCATTCAAATCCAAGAAATTGGATTTCCGGTACTGTTCTGAGGAACTGTGCCGTGGGGCTGACGGCCGATCGGTGGATCGACCGTCAAGCGTTAATACGCTTCTTTCGGGCCTGACGGCCGACCGTCGGATCGACCATCGTATCGACCGTCGGGCTCTGTCGCGTTTTTGGCCTCCCACGGTCGATGCCTCGATCGACCGTGGTTCCTTCTCTTTCTTCATTCCGCCTCACGGTCGATCGTCAGATCGACCGTCGCATCGTCCGTGAGGCTCTGTCCCGTTTTGGGTCTCCCACAGTCGATGCACCGATCGACCGTGACCCTTATGCCTTTCCCTCATTTGACCCCCATGGTCGACCGTCGGATCGATCGCGGCCTCACAGTCGACCGTCAGATCGACTGTCGCATCGACTGTGGGCCACTGAGCTGTGATTGCTGGTTTCCTTTGATTAGTTTTCATCCATGATAGATCTCCAATCATGTTAGGAAGCATACACGTCGTTTTCATGAGATTTTCGAGGGATTTCTATTGAGATTGGGAATTGAATTGGGCGTTGGTCTTTTTGGTGGATTTATGGATGGATGTGCATTTAGATACTTAGTTGAATGATATATTTAAAGGCTTATTTGGTTGCTTAACCGTTAGCTAGTTATGTGTGCTAGCTAATGTGGAATTGTGGAACCTTAGCCTGATGCTGGCGTGTGCCGAGGGCTATTGTATAACTGTTGACCAGTTACCTGCGGGGTAACTGTGGAACCTTAGTCTGTCAGGTGCAAGAGAGCACTGAAAACTATTGTATATCTGTGTCTATCTCTTTGCGCTAATCATTGTTTGGTTAGTATAGATTATCTGTATTTGAGGCCTTTGCTATGCTCACCCCTTGGCTAGCTATAGGCTATGCCTAGCCCTGTATGATTATCGTCATGTTGTTGCATGCTTATATCTTGTTATCTGTGCCCAAGCATTGCATGCATCTTGTTTGCATTAGAGGCATATCAGGTTAGGCGGGCGATGGGTTGATCGCCGATCCGAGGCTCTCGGGTAGCTCGGATCTAGCCTTAGGGCCGCGGCTGGGTAGTCAGGATTAGGGCGTGATTGTTTGATCAGAATCTCATGTTATTGAGGATGCACACTAGTTGGCTGAGATCTTTATTTTGAGATTTAGAGGTCGTGTTGTCTTCCCAATGCTAAGTGCTAAGGATGGTTGTCGGTGCATTCCCGACGTGGTTCCCCAAGGCATGGTATTCCTGCTTGGGTAAGGGTGATCCTGCATGTTACTATTCCTTGGCCTCATGGTAACATGTTCAGGAGAGAGGTTTCATGACATGAGCCCTTGGGACATCGATAGGGTTATGGGACCCGTGGCATCCGTTAGGCTTGAGCGGAGAGACGACACTGTTGTTGTTTTCCTCCTTCCAGTGTGCCGTAGAGTAGAACCCTACTGAGCTTATCGCTCACTCCTACCCGGGCTGCGTTTGCAGGTGCAGGCGCCAGTTCTTCAGCAGTAGAGCCGGCGGGATCAGCTTTTGGAGGTGCGACTATATCCAGAGGTGCTTGAGGTTGCTGGAGGACGATTGTTGTACTTTGGCAGTTTTGTAATTGTAATCATCTTTCGAGGACTTTTGGGATTATTGTATAATATCTCTTCTTTGGAGGAGTTTGATAAAGAATTTTATATCTAATGTTGAATAGTACAACTTGATGTATTTATGATTGGATTACTGTTTCACCTCTGGAATATAAATTGTTGAGTTTTGTTTATGTTTTCCGCATTGTATCGTGCCAATTGGAGATGAATAGTGTACGTTTCCCCTCACGCCTCGGCTCGGATGGGTTTTCTGGGTCGGGGTGTGACAAGACAACTGTGGCGAGGTCGGTGAAGAAGGGGGCCGCCAGGAAGGAACTGCAATGGCGTTGGGTTCCAGAAATAGGGATTGACCGAAGCCATGGTCGGCAACAAGGTGGTGAGAGCGGTTGCGAGGATGGTGACCGCCGGTGTGCTTGGCAGCAACATCGATGTCGGCCGGAGTTGAGGTCGATGGAGGTGCGGGTGACGAAGAGTGGCGTCGGAGAAGGAGAGAGGTCGCTGTTGGCGGTGCTTCGGCACCTGGAAGGCATTGGTGTGGTTGGGGATCTAGTCGCGATCGAGTGGGAAGAGGAAGAAGTCTTAATTGGCCGGGGTCGATGGCGCCATCGACTTGCTGTAGGAAGGAGATGATCGGGAAGCAAAGGAAGGAGGTGGCGAAGGCTTTGGCGAGGTCGGCGTTGAGTGTAGTAGGAGGTGGGCGTCGGCGGGGATGTCTCGCCCCGATCGGACCTGGGAAGAGGAAGAGATCGGGTGAGAGGGGAGAGCTTAGAGGAGAGAGGTCGAGATTGGAAGTTGATGATGATAGAAGGTTGGATTTAGTGGAGGAAAACTCAACTAGTCAGCTATTTTTGGCAAAATTGGTCAAATGTGCGACGTGACCTATTTAACCGGTTTACTGTCAGGCTGACTAACGCCGTTTGAAGATTGGGTGTAATACGACAAGATTGATAAATTAAGGATGCGTTTTGTCACGTTTTAAAATATAGGGGGTAAATTGACATATTTTCAAACTATAGAGGAGTAAAATGTTATTAACCCTTTATAAATCCCTGTTGGATCCGTTATGTGCTTCCTATATAAATTCGCATCCGAATAATAAGATAATATGATATCATCGAAAATTTCCATATTTTGACAACTTTTAATTCGGTAGATAGGCTATCGATAGGTTGTACATGCCTATCGGTATCCCACTACCGATACATACCTATCAGTAGCCTACTACATGCTACCGATTCATATACATGTGAAATGCATATGTCACGTGGACATGTGCACAAATCATTTCTGTTAACATGTTATCCTAGCACCTTGATTGGTTCATTGAAAAAGTAAATGATTGTTTAAATCTAAATCAGAGATGGAAACTATTGTTAAAAACTAGGGATAAGCTCATCGCTATTCAAGAAACTATCGCCAAGGAAACAAGTGGGGGAGGATAAGGTTTAAGTATAGTGTTTGTAATCCGACCGACAGTAACGCATCGCCAATCATAAGATTTCAGTGCTGTCTGCATAGTCTGAGCAAGCCAACTAACATGTCCACCACCACTAGCCATTTTTTTTAGATTAGGGTTTTTGCTTGAAAAAAAAACACATGATATCATAGCAGTAGCCATTAAAGTGGGTGTCCCTTGATACGCAACTTTGTAAGTATGGATGTGCATTCTATGATTCTTCTTTCACAAAATAGAGTTAGTACATAAGCATTTAGATTTGAAAGCTAAAAGCTGGCCTTCAAGATTTACATATTATTGGCTTATTTAATGGCTTCTTCCGGTAATTGGCGTTTCACTGCTTTTCAAATGTCTTAGAATAGCTACTACTTTCTTATTATATATTGCAAGAGCTTTCAGCAAGCATTGCCATTGTTGTCCTTCTTGAGATCAAGACATGCTTCCACCGCTTCACCCACAGTGAGAAAGATCCATCTTCCTCCAATCTTTTCTACTAGCCTGGCCAGCTTCATCTTGTGAATCACATGCCAACCTGGATTGGCTATAGCTACCTGCAAAAGTATAATTATATAGAAGCTTAAAATGATGTATATATGTAGTTCTTTGTTTCACTTATGTGTTCTTGCTAGTCTCCTCACCTGAACATCAATGGAGATCATGTTCTTGTGCAGTTCATCTAATGCTGAAAGTCCTGAAGTGTCGATGTTCATCACATCTGCCAAAAAAATACATGAGCCAGAAATTTGATTATTTTTTCAGGAGGATGAACAATTGTCGAGATGATAAAGATCCATGTACTTACTTGACATGTCAATAATAAGTGACTTAATTTGTACTTTTCCGCCCTCCTCGATTATGTTTCGTTCTTCAGTCACCCAACTTGTTATCCTAGAACAGTCAAAGACAAGATATATATATAAGACTATGATTACTGAACAATCGAGAAAAAAATTAAAGAATCTTAAAATGCTCTCATTGTTCATTATCTTCTTATGTTTCAGTAAAGTGTGCATTTTTAGTAATTTGGTATGTTAGGATAATGAAACTAAAGGTAGTATAGAGTTTACCTTTCTCTGATAAAGCTGGCATTCATGAAACAAAAGAAGGAAGACTCAATCCGGACGATAAGCAAACCCTGTGTTTGCTTAGCCATCGGATACTGCCTAATGCTGCAATAAATATCTGTTCCTTTAATCCTCCCTAGCATTTCAATACCAGGCCGAATTGCACTTATCATGATTTTTGTGAAGGAGATGATTACCTGAAAGAAGATTTCTTGTTTTTATGATTGAATTCCAGTGTTGAATTAAACAAGAACTTGGTAGTCATATCCATATATAATGATTGCCAGGCATATGTAAGTAGTGAGAAATCTGAATGATACTCACTGAGGTCAGTAGGCCAATCTCCACTGATCCGAATAACACACCGAAGAATGCTCCAACACAAGCAAGGAAGTCCATCTTGTCAACTTCCCATATATGATAAGCTTCTTTCAGATCTATTAGCCCTGGGAGGGCTGAGAGGATGATCGATGCAAGGATCGTAACAGGGGTGTAGTACAAGAGCTTCATCAGTAGCTCTAATGCGAATAACACAGTGATGGCCATGACAATGTTTGACACTGCTGTTTTGCATCCAGCACTGAAATTTACTGCAGTTCTGGAAAAAGAACCTGCAAGATTTGATAGCAGGAATCTCATGCTTATTTGACTTAAAATCCAATATAGTTGAACTCAATTGAAGGAGAAACCAATCCAGCCATTCTGATCAGGAAGATTTTTTTTTTCCATTTAGCTTATATGCAAGAACTGCAAGAAGATAGCGATTAACAGTAGTAAGCTTTATATGGATCTGATTTAGTCTGTTAAGAAAAACGTGACTGGATTGTACAACCAAAATGATTGAAAATTTTAGGTAAATAACCAAAATTCACATGTTAAAATGCATTGCCTGAGAAAATTATGCTTAATTACCTGTTGCAACATAGCAAGAGGACAAAGATCCAGCAATGTTCATGCAGCCCATGGCAATCATCTCCTTGTTTCCATCAAGTTGGTAGCCTTTTACGGAAGCAAAAGATCGGCCAACAGCAACAGCCTCCTGACAATTTTCAGACAGTTGTTCTCATTAGTCTTGTAGAATTTACGATGGCAAGAACATAACTAAAAGCTTCATAAGGGCGAACCGTAAGAGCTATCACTGCGCAAATTAGGCCAATCTTTGCAGATTCTACAACATAAGGTCCAGATAACTGCAGTTGTTTTGCTGAACTAGGATTCAAGCCCCCCTTAACATGTTGTATTGTTTTGACACCATGTTCATCAGCTCTTGTGACGAAGACCAGGATAGTTGAAAGAATGACTGAGAGCAAAGGTGCAATGGCCGGCAGCCAGAATAGCTTCTTGTTCCTTCTACCCTGAGAATTCACCATATGGATTACTTATTTAGCTGAATTTGATTCATAGGTGAAACAGGACATCAAGATTTAAGGTGTTGATTACTTACTATGAATCTGGTGATCAGGATGAAGATAAGGAAGGAGCATCCAAGAAAAAAATTATCTGGGTGCCACTGTTATTCAAAAAACAAGGAACAACAACAGACGTCAAAATCCTACTTCAATCATCTATGGCCAGAAAGATTGAATCTTTTTCATAACATGAATGAATACTACTGATGGTGATCTCATAACCTTGAATATGATATATTTTATAGAAAGTTGAGTGTCAATGAAGACTTACAGGTTGATGAAGTGCAGACCATACAGCCCTGATGACAGACACAACATCAGTGTTGTTGGTGAAATGAGAAATCCCAAGCAGACCTTTAAGTTGCTGCAAACCTATAACAATGGCAGCTCCAGCCATGAAACCAACGATGGCAGCATGAGAGAGGAAATCCACCAGAAATCCCAACCTGAATGTTTCCAATTAATCAAGAATATTATCAGAGATGTTCTTGTAATCAATTAAGATGAATATATATCATCAAAGGATCAAAATGAGAGGAAAATCCACACCTGAACAATCCGAAGCTGGCCTGAAAGACACCGGCGAAGAATGTCGTAGTGAAAACAAGATTCCGGTAGCCGATCGGATTCACTACTGGATCGACTACTTTCTGAACCATGGAGGCTATGAGCAGGGAGACAACAGCAACAGGACCAATGGCTATTTCTCTTGAAGTTCCCATTACAGCATAAATCAAAGGTGGCACAACGCTCGTATCTATACACACACACACACATATATATAGATATATTAACATCAAATCAAAACCTCATGAAACTAATCATGGTTTCGAATTGAAACTAAATTAGGCATATCGACAAACTTACAAAGGCCATACTGAGGATCCAGCTTTGCTAAATTAGCATATCCAATGCTCTGCAAAACAATCATTCAGTTCTATGAGACCACAACAAATGAAATATTATATATGCTTTCAATGGCTACGTACCTGTGGAATTCCGAGGCTGGCCAGCGTCAAGCCGGCCATTAGATCGCTCCGGAACGACTTAAAATCATAGCTTCTCCCCCACTGGAGGATCGGAAACAGGTTCCGCAGCGCCGACAAGATGCATGCACGGAGAGAATAGGAACACTTGCCTCCCTTAGGAAGCACAGCTCCTCTCACCGTGCCAGCGAGCTCACTCCAGACAGCCGGAGGCTCCGGCGAGTTCAGCACCGACATGGCTATCTCCGGCCGCCTGGTTTCCTCGATGCCATCCTCATTCATGTTTGGCGTGGAACCCATGTCTGAAGATGATCGATTGAAGTGTTTGGAGGAACTCCTAACTACAAAGTTAGCATAACATGCTGGTGCCTCTGTAGATAAAGATTCTTTCACCTGCATTAATTAAAATTACATGAGATACGTTGGAGATTCCATGAGAGCGAGGTGCAGAGGATTGTAGAGAGAGATGGCTGAATTGGGGATGATACTTATAGAGAGAGAGAGAGAGAGAGAGAGAGAGAGAGCAGAGGTCTTGGGAGGTGATGGTTGGTTGACTTGATGATAGGACTAAGATGCCTGACTTCCATGATTGATGATATCTTGACTAGTGTTTTTGTTGATCATGATGTACAGTTCTTCATCTTTCTAGGCTTGTGGCTAGCTTGTTTGTGTCTCTCTCTAAGAATGTGTGTCTAGATTCAGTGAATCTAAAGGTGTACACTTCCATTCCATCCTTTATTAAGAGAAAGGAAGTGGGCAGTAAAGAGTGCATGCACAACAGGGAGATCCGAGTGGCTGTGATTGTCTGGGAAGTGGATGGATTCTCCCTTGTGCAGACACTTGCTGCGCACCATGGACGGATGGAGGTGAATGCTTCGGTTTAAGGCACTGAAAGGGGTTTTTAATGCTTTAGGTTTGTGAATTGTTGCCAAGAGTCAGTCCAAGTGCATTCATTATCTGCATGCTAAGATAGTCCCGTGTCCAAGTCCATTGATTCATGTGGTCTTTGTCCTCCGTCTTTGTTCATCTCATTAAAAAAAATAATAATTAATTAATTAATTATCCGTGGCGGGCGGGGACGTCGGAGATACTTTCGCACGCGTGGTGAAAGGTTGAGTTTTGGCCATCAAAAAGGCTTTTGATTCGGATAGAGTCTCCGTCAGGTCGGGTGGTTAGAGTTCTTCTATGATATAAGACTTCTGTACTGAAAAGTTTTTTTAAACATAATAAACTTGGTTCGCGTGTGTCATGAATAATATTCAAGTTTTTGAATCATGGGCTACCGTGATTATCTTCGCCATAACTTAATAGTGGCAACGTACAAATGCTAATATTCTATAGAGCAATCCTCAAAAATCGAGCAACTCACGCACACGATTGGTAATCTCTTAGGCCAAAAAAAGTCTTGGTAGGCATTGAAACCCAGAAAAAAGACAGGGGCCCATGAAGCTGAATGGCTGATCGATTTGAATGCAGTCCTCTGAAGTCCAATTTATAAGATAGGATCATCGGCAAATAGTGACAAGAAGCCAATGGCAGCAACGTATGCTGACAGCAAACATGTTTGTCCGAGAATGCTCAGCTCTCATGTAAGATGGCTGATGCCATTTCCTTCCTACTATAAATAAATTTAAGATCGGGTGGGTCAAAGCCAGTTGTCATGAACTATATATATTCCAGATCGCTGTTTTGGTCGGTCACAAGACATTGTCCACCATGTCCCATCCAAGCTAGCCCTTTTTATAGAATCTTAGACAAAAGATAGGGCCACTTGGTGGGGGGTTTGCCTTTCACGTCCAAGCCGCCTGCTAATCTTTTCTTTATTTTTTAATTGTAGTTTTTGAGAGTGATTATTTGTAAAAATTTAAAAAAGTATAAAAATATGGATCAAAATAAAAAGTATATATATGAAAATAACAAAAATACTAACAGTTAAAAAATACATTGTGTTTTGTGAAAAGACTCCTACATCAATATTGATTTATCCATATTCATAAAAGAGTACATGTAACAATATACAAAAAAAACACAAATATATATAAAAATATAAATTCTAATCAATATTGCCTCCAAATTTTGCTCCTAACGCGCTTGGTGTTGTACATATTATTTCGTATCACAAATGAACGCGTGTCATATAACGAGCGGGCCATCCTTTAGTTTCGTACCATGAATGTTGTCACCACCACGTTGGAATGAGTAGTACAGGATAATGAGAGTGTAAGAAAACTTCTAAGAAGTGATTGCCAACATGGGCAATAGCTATTCTCGACGCTCTTTGTTTGGAAAGTGAGAGGAGGATTTATTTCTTTTCTTTTTCATTCATCAAACTTCATACCCCCCAAGCCGGCATGAGAGGATAGTACAAGACAAATCCTTATCTCATTCATAAACGTGCATATGTTTATCTTCTCGGTAAGCGTGCATATGCTTATCTTCTCGGTAGGCCTGCATATGCTTATCTTTTCAATTTTCTAGAAAAATTCATGTGGTGGTCATCCACATATCACAACAATTTGAAATGTGTATAATTTTCAATTTTGAAATTTTTACGAATTGAAATTTGAAATTTTTACAATTTAACTTTTAACTTTTAATTTTTTTTTGAAATTTATATGATTTGAAATTTGATTTTTAAAATTTTAAATTTTTTAAGATTTGAAATTTGAAATTTTTACGATTTGATGTCTTAATAAATTAAAATATGAAGTGGTGCTTTGGAAGAGTAATTTTGACTTTTTTTCTCTGAAATGGATTGTATACCCAAAACTTCTTGTGATTGGTTTAATTGCTGGATTGGGTCCAAACAAAGGACCCCGATCCCTTTCCTCAAGATATAATAAACAAGACTGATTAAAAAAACAAAACTAATAAAAAAAACTAAATAAAAATTAAACAAAACTGAAAAAAATCAAAGAAAAAAAGAAACTTACAAAAATGGGGAGGGAAATTAAAGAAAACTGAAAAAAAGGAAAAAGAAGAAAATGTGGCAAATAGAATAAATATAGAGAGATTTTGGAGAGAAAAGTGGGAAAGGGTATAACGGTAAAAATGCAGGGGATAGTGGGAGGGGGCGGGGGGTCACCGGGTTACGTAGCTGATAATTTTTTTAAGGTTAGAGTTACCCGATGCTGGCGCCAAGCACCCTCCGCTCCTTGCTCCACGCGTTGGGCGCTCCTTGCCCACTTCAAGACCCGCGTCTTGAAGATGTTTGGTGTAGCAAGGTCCATCCTTGACCAGCCTTCTCCTGTGTCTTATTCTCCTTCTTGCACAAAGGCATACCAAGGATGAAGGACCTACGATTATGGCAAAGGGGATGACCCTCTTCCTTTATTGATTCAACGATCTTTACAAGAGAATCCTTCACAACTCTCTTCCTCCAAGGTACAAAGATCTCTCAATAAGGAACCTCCCAAACCCTAGCCAAGGCCTAGATGCCCCAACACCTTGCCCGGCCTACTCCTTATATAGAGGAATAGTCCTTGGCTTGCTCCAACAAGCCACACCTAAGAAGTCCTAGTCAAAGTCTTGGCTTTCATCCATATCTAGACCATGGATAAGCACAACACTACGTTTTCAAACATAGCTGGACTCTATCTTGAGTTTGCCTTGCTTAAGATGACCATGACCACAACTTGACTCAAAATAGGACTCCTTCCTATTCGTCCGCGCCAACAGCAACTTTCCATGTGCCAAACTTGATATTCCCTCGGGATGTACCCAATCAGCGTGCTGGCTGAGGTGACTCGACTCCCACCAGATGTCCTGCACCACGCCTCTACACGTCTCCAATACAGGAGCTCTACTCTCAACTATCTGGACTGCAAAGAGGGAGTCTGACTCAATGAGGACATTATGATAACTCCACCTGTTCGCCGCCCTGATCGCTGCCAGTATGGCATGAAGCTCACCCACAAGGATGGATGAGACCCAGCGTTGCTCACCATCGGACCAGAGGACCACGTCCTCTTCATCAATGCCTACTACTCCAATCCCCGCAATGCCGGATGCCGGGTCGAAAGAGGCATCTGTTTGCATCCTAGCACCATTCCAGCCATGGGGTCTGTGGGGTTTCTTCCCGGCTTGGGTTGTGGCAAGGAATTCCCTACTTTGCCAGTGGATGGCGTAAGCGACGCTATGAGCTCCTCTACTGCCTTCATCAGCGACCAGGCTGCACCGATCCTTCCAGAGCAGCCATAGGCCATAGGAGATCATGGATTTGGCTTGGGCAATGCTCTCGGACTTACTGGGGCGACACAGGAGCTTGATACAAGAGTCCGTGTTGATTCTGTCGCACAAGAAGTTGACACTGAGGAGTGCTCTGTTCCATACCTCGCGAGCGAAATGGCACCATGCAATATGAAGCATAAAAAGGTCCCCATGTTTCCATCCACATATATATAAATCCCCGTTGCAATCTTCTTTTCCGGTGCGTTCATGTCCTCCGAGATTAGGTCCCCATGTTTCCATCCACATATAAATCCACGCTGCAATCTTCTTTTCCAGTGCATTCATGTCCTCTTGAGATTAGGTCCCCATGTTTCCATCCACATCATGTCCTCTGAGAGTTGATCTTCTTTTCGTCTCAAGAGCTCATCCACTCCACACACATTTATTTATTTTTATTATATAAGATCGAATTTTATAAGTCACAATCTGACTCATATATTTTATCACACGTGACAGCTGAGTCATAGAGAGAGGGGGACACATGACAGCTAAGTCATAGAGAGAGGAGGAGAGATGGGAACATGTGGCAGCTGAGTCATAGAGATGAGCACACGTGGTAGCTGAGTCATAAAGAGGGGATGAGAGAGTGGATAGTGGGGGTGGATGGTAAGGGCTAGCTAGTGGGGGTGGGTGGTTACCTGTGTCAGATGACACGAGTCATTTAAGATTATATAATATACGTGTCTTTTTGCTGTTGGAACAACACATATGTTAATGGATAGTAATTAATGCCATGGAGTTGGAAAGCAATGGCACTTGATGCTGAAGCTTTTTGTTATAGTTAGGGTGTGTTGGTTGTGCGAATCGCTGGTGCGTCCTGATCGTGAGATGCATGCATCGGTCATCTAATGCTGGTGTTTGGTTTGCCTTTAGGATCATATAATGTTTACATAATGATGTAATAAAGTTAAAATTTTAATATATACATTAAAATTTTAATATATATTTTTATGATATTTTAATATTATATATATATATTAAAATTTAACTTTATTGCATCATTATGTGAAATACATTATTCATATAATGTTCACATAATGATGCAATAAAGTTAAATTTTAATATATATAATATTAAAATATCATATAATATATAATATATGTTATTATATATATCTCAATAATATATATATTATTCATATAATGTTCACATAGTGATGCAATAAAGTTAAATTTTAATATGTATATATTAAAATATTATATTATTTTAATCTCAATAATATATATATATATATATATATATACTAGTGGTGCCCCTACCACCTGGTAGGGTAACCACCAACCCCACCCCAATAACTACACAATAACTCCCTCCCACTAAACCCCATCAACCTTATGATGCCACATAAGCGCCACATAGGACATTCTCTGCCACGTAGGACATTCTACAGCCACGTAGGACAACCTTTCTGTCATATATAAGTGATATATATATATATATATATATATATATATATGATAAGAATGCATCGGCGGATCTCGCCTGGTCACGGTTGGAGAAGGGTCGCCGATCGACGAGACGACCAGATTTGGAACTGGACGGGGTTGGGAAGGGCGGAGGTGGAGTCCTCACTGGGGTGGGTTCGCGTCGTGTGAACCAAACGATGAATCAGAGTAGCAGGGTGCATCGCGTGATGCACCCTGCGAACCAAACGGGGGATTGGGGTATCAGAGTGATACACCCCAACCAAACAACCTCTTAATTTAAGGCATGATCATCTCTTCAGGTGGAATAGCTAGCTGTTCCAATCATAGGTTGGGATGGAATTAATTGTCCGCAAACTAGATCATATATGTGTACTAGGTGGTGGGCCCGTGCCACCTGGCACGGCTAACTGCCCGCCCCCACTATCTCTATAATAACTTACACCACATCAGCCCACTATCCTCTCTTTTTTTTTATTTAATTATAATTTTATGTCACGTGTATCTCATATGTGTATAAGTTTATGACTCAAATGATGAGCCATAAAAGTAACTGTCATTCTATCTTATAAGGTAGATATTCAATACAAAACAAGGTCAAATGAGATCTGTTGATGGGAATATTGGTAGGAAAGAAGAAAAGAACCCTCTTAATGTTGGGTGGTTCATATATCGCCGGAGCATTCCTTTAGCTTATTATATGTATAACGCATCCTCCAACTTGCTTGGACAGGATATTCTAAGCTAAAAATGCCATACTTTCAGCTATCATCAATCTCAGCTGTGGTTGGCCTCATTGACTATAAGACAACAATACTCATATATATGGAAGGTTGATAAGCTAGATTTCATGGTTTGAATAGAAGATTAACTAAAGAAGTTTCAGAGGGTAATTAATGAATGTCCATTTAATTAGCAAAAATCAAGTGCTTAATTTTCTGCTTGTAAGTGTAATGATTGATAGAAAACCTGGTAGATATATGGCCTATCCGAAATCCAGCTTTTGTTTCTCAGAAAAATCAAATGGATACAACTTGTAGGCAGGGCCGGCCCAACCCTTAGACAGCTTAGGCCCATCTGAAAGGGGGCCCAAATTATATGTTAATTAAGATGTTAGGACATGTAAATGTATTAAAAAAACCGAGTTATTGAATTCATGCTTTATTAGGTTTCTAACCTAACCGTTAGGCCCCCAAAGAATGAAAATGAACCTTCTAATTAATATAAAGATAGATGTTAGGCTCCATTAAATGCCCCTTAGCTACCCGAATTTGGAAAATGCATATACGGTTCGTAAAAAAATTCTTGGGACTTGATATGAACCTGAGCCCATAAATTTTATCCTCTAGTTAATTTATAACTTTACTATTGACGGCTTAGATTTATATCATGAACTAAAGCTTTTGAAAGAAGTTTTTTCCATTAGAAAATAACAATCCAATTCAAATCTTGAACTATATCAAAAGACTAGATTATTTTTCGAATACCTCTATTGCATATAGAATATTGTTGACAATACCTGTAACGGTTGGTTATGCAGAAAGAAGCTTTTCAAAATTAAAACTAATAAAATCTTACTTGCGATCAACAATGCCACAACAAAGATTAAATGGATTAGCTATATTATCTATTGAAAAAAGATATATTAGCTAAACTTGAATATAAAAATTTAATAAGTACTTTCGCAACTCAAAAAGCTAGAAGGATGATTTTTAAATAAGCTTATCATATATAATTAATTTAATTTTCTTATTAATTATGATTAGTAAATACTTAAGGGACTCATTTGATTTATTTACCTAGGTCCCAAAATTGATTGAGCCGGCCCTAGGCATTAGGTGCATCCACTAGCAAATATGGATCCCAGCGACTGTACACATTGAACTCATATGGACTGTAAAATGTTATTCTCCTTAACATTGATGTGACATTGATGTTAGAAGTAAGTACATGCTTATAGAATTTACAAATAACTGTTCAACATTAGACTAATTGGACCAAGTCCAGATTGTATCCATCATGCCCTAAAGTCCTGTCTAATGTGTAGAAAATTCTCAATAAGTCATGGATGTCAGCCTCAACAAGTCAACATCATGCAAGCATGCCATGTTAGACTAATTCCATGGGAAAACAACTACTGGTACCATTTCAAACTGCATGATTTCTACATCAAGCAAACCTTTTTCCAACTTTTTCCATCGAAGTTGGTACAGAGACAAACTATGGCTAAAAGTATGATAGCCACAACTGATACATGAATCAAAGCCCTTCACTCATACATTTATATATCTCTCTCTCTATAAGGCTTCAGAGTGCCATTTGAAAGTGCTTAAGCAGAGGAGAAGATGCAGAGAGATTGGAGAAATGCTTTTGTTATTGCTTGCCTGTAACCATTACATCCTCCCCTTGTGTTACTCCTACTTGCCAAAAATATGGAGAAATGCTTTTGTTATTGCTTGCCTGTAAGGCTGTAACCATTACATCCTCCCCTTTATAGAGACGTTGATTCCTTGTGCTACTCCTACTTGCCAAAAATCTGGCTTTCAATGAAGGACTCTGCCAACCAAACTTTCCTAATGCATGAATTATAATAGCAATTACTGCTGGCAAACTTTCTATTACTGCTGACCATCATCTTCTATTTCTAATGCTGCTTCTTCTTGGTCAGGCTGCACTTGAAATTTGTACTCAAAGCCAGGCTGCTTTGATTAATTTCTCCTTGTGCTATCCAACTGCAACGCCCATCAAACTCAAGCAGGTATGTATTCAATTAGTATTGGCTACTAGGTTTATATATATGCTAGTTTCATGGAAACCTTAGGCTTAGCTTGTATGAAGCTTCTCGCTTTCATCTTGCTAATGATAGAGTAATGATTCACTCACTGCTGTGCCAATTCACCCCCCCCCCCTCTAATTTATTTATTCTCTATCAATCCGAACCCAAAAAGAAGATCAAATTATTTTAACTCTGATCATATTTAGTTTTGAATGCTCGTAATCAGATGATTCCATCTCTTACGCTTCCACGTCGCACAGTCAGCACCGAATCATTTATATATTTTTTGAATATATTTTTGTTCCTTTTGTTTTTTTTTTAATTCACGTTTAAACAAATCTATCTATAATTAGTACGCCTTTGCTTTTATGATTTCTCATTTCCTTATTTGATAACGCTTGAGACAAGATGCGCTCTATAGATGCATATACGTGGATTTTCTTTTTCGACAGATTTAACCACTATTGGTGCATTTGCGATATTATTGTGTATATTTGTTGTAATAGGAAAAATAAACTAAGGCTTGTTTTGTATAATTTAAGTTCAAGTTTAGGATTTCCAATTTATTAGAAAAGGTTGTTTTCTAAATGAGTTGGGGTGGGGTTGGGTGTATTTTGAAATAGGTCAGAACCATCATATTATTTGTTTTTAGTATAATACCATAGTTGCCTTTCTTTTCTCATATTTAACCACATTCTTAATAAATAACATTTTCATTTATATGTAACATCTTATGCTATGTATCATTTACTTGCACTATTGACAAACTTTGTATGGTACATCTTGTATGGTACATCTCATCTTATACGCGCTTATCCCTCATTGTACCAACATTGTATAGTATAATTCACATCTTATACAAACTTATCTGTACTATTGCCGGCCGATGCACAGTGTAACTCTTATATTATACAAACTTATCACTATCTAGTATTAAAAAATAATCTCAAAATATCTATTGTATTACTTATACCATCATAACTTATATATTTATCAATCTTATAAAGAACAAAAACGGTTACAACCGTTTACCTCCTATTAGTTTATTTACATGTATATTTTCCTAAGTTAACTTTGTATATTTTTATCATCTTCCCTAGGTTAGTTTTAAATATACATCATTATAATCATAAGTCAGGAGATTAGTTTTAAATATACATATTTATCTACCTTATAAGATCCAAGAGTAGTTACTTTTATGACTCATCATCTGAGTCATAAACTTATACACACATGACATACATGTGGCATACATGTGGTATAAAATTATAATTAAATAAACAAAAAAAAGGATAGCAGCTGATGTGGCGTAAGTTATAATAGAGATAGTGGGAGTGGGCAGTTAGCCGTGCCAGGTGGCACGGGCCCACCACCTATTATATATATAAGGGAATGTTTTATGATGTGGATCATATACCACGTCATAATTAAAAGCCACGTTTGTTTCGCGAGACAAGATATGGGTGGATATAATCTCCCGGGAGATTATGTGAGGGGTTAAACTCTTCTCTTTTGTTTGGTAAGACGAAGGATAAGATATTAAAATATTTAATCAAATATTTAAATATTTCTTATTTTTTAATCCAATGGATATTATCTTATTGGATTACATATCCCACCCCCGGATTATTTTATCCCATGTACATGAGATATGAAGTCCTAATGACACCAAATATGGGATAAAGTAGGGTACACAGGATTACTAATCCTATCACACCTATAATACCATGAAACAAACGAGCCCAAAGTGTAGTGGCTGAATAGAGAGATAGAAGAGTGGGGGGTTACCCTTGCCACCACCTGGCACAGGGCAACTGATTTTTATACATGCTGAAAGGCATGTGCATTGCACATTCCCGAGTCGGTAGTAGACTATCGATTCTTTCATGTAGTCCATCGGTACTGGTTTACCGATGAAATAGATCAATGAATCAGTAGCTCACTACTGATTGAATTATTCAATACCGATGTACTATATCAACCAATCGATACCTCACTACATGTATAATTCAATCGGTGGTGAGTTACCGATTCATTGATCTGGTCTATCGGTAGACCACTATCGATAAACTAGATGAAAGAATCACTGAATTGATAGTGGACTACCGATTCGATGGCATGTATATGCCACATGTCCATGTACACAAAACTTTATTTCTATATATATATCTCTCTCATATATGGAAGGAATCCAACGGTGGTTATAAGATCATCTATCTTATATCCAACGATGGATATCAAATGTGATGCGGATGTGGCGGTGTGGCGGCAGAAACGAGGTCGTCGGAGGATAGCAACAGCAGCGGAAGCTTCACAGGGTTTGGGGGTTCAATCCTTGGGGTTGGATCGCCGGAAACGTCGCTGGAGGCAGCGGATATGGAGGTGCGGCGGCGGTGGGGTTTGAAGGAAGGTGAAGGCGGCCCTTGGCCGGCCGGAGAAGGTGTCTTTGATGTCAGGAAAAGCCAGGGAGAGGTCGTGGGGTGGCATCAGGCGGCAGGAGCGGCGTTGGCAGGGTAGTGGGTTCTAGCGATGGGCATTGGTCGTGGGTGGAGTTGTGGAGGGACGGTGAGGTAGCCGGCGTCGGTCGGCAACGGCCGGCCGGAGCTTGGGATCACGATCATTAGAGGAGAACGAGGGGGGGAGGTTGGAGAAGAGAGAACATGGATGACTTGGATGACGTGGCGGAGATCTAAGGCAATGGAGGAGTTTGATCTAACGGCTAGGATTAGTGCAGAATAAATAGAGGTGTGAATAAGGCTATGGCTTGATGTAGTGGGTGATGGATATTAAAGCGGAGATGATTGATGAGGGCTGGGATCCACCCTGGAGAGGATTCAAAAGAAATGAAAAAATTCGAGGGAAAGAAACAAAATTCCTATCAAGTTCTCTCTATCTCCGATCTTTTAGATTTAAGATTTAAATTAGGGTTTCTATATTTCGCCGACCCCTTCGATTTGTCTAACAAATATCTCCACTAATGCTACAAATATCTAAAATTTAAAAGCTGCCCCTTGGATATCATCGAGGCACCTAAAGCTTACACCTTCATGACATGTTTGGATTGAGGATACAATAAGTTTACATAGTGGATAAAGTAAAAGTTATACGAGCGTCAAAGATAGTTATGTGAGATATAGTAAAAAGCGCTTGGATGTATAAACAATATTTATCCTCAATCCAAACGGCCCCTATTCATGCTATTAGAGGATGAGAAGATCTTGGTGATAAAAACCAATGGGAAAAGGAAGAGAAAGGACGGATAGGAAGAGGGAAGCAAGTATCTATGGCTGGAGAGGAGGGGACGGCCAAGTTCCTGAAGAAGTATTGATGTTAGATGAATTCATGATTCTAAGCGGTGACACATGGTCTTAGTATTTGAGAGATGGTGTTTTGATTGCGTAGATGAGTTCGTAGTTGCTGCTTTGATGTTCTATTGATGTTAGATGCACTTGCGATTCTCGAGATCGGGAATTCTGTAACGGTTGTGATATTGTTGTTCGTTAGGTCTTATTAGGGTTTAGTTTTTTGCTTTATTTTTATGATATGAAATATATGGTTCCCTAGTTTAGAGAAAAATAGAAAAGAAAGAGCGAGAAAGTCGTGCAAATGGCACAATCCAAGACTCGTTTATCTTCTATCTATATAAGACAGGGTTTTACTTACATCGGATGGCCTACAAGAGTTTAGAAGATTTATATCTAGTGGTTTAGAATCACCCCCATCACATGAACTTAGTTATTTCTAAAAATAACTGAATTCATTCTTATATGAAGAGTTGGGTGTGGCGGGGGTGGTTACGGAAGAGAGATAATGAGAGAGGTGGGTGTGATTGGCAAACTGTGCAATTTGCACGGGGATCCGCTAGTCTATTATATAAGATAAGGTGCATTCTATCATGTTGTTGAAAATGTCCGATCTAAATTATGTGTTGATATATCAAGCGATCGAGATGAAGCCATCCAAAGTTATGTCTTGATATATCAGATAATCGAGATGAAGACACGTGAAAGGAAGTAGTGGAGGGTGATGGTTAGTGGGTAGTTAGGAGAGAGAGATATAGGAGTATAGGGGGTGGTGGTTATCCGTGCCACCTGGCATGAGAGCTCATCTAGTCTATTATATAATAAAAGGTTTTATGAGTCATCATCTGAGTCATAAAATCTATACACGCGTGGCATACACCATGGCATAAGGTTGCAACCAAATAAAGAGAGAGAGGATAGTAGGGGTGGATGGTTAGCAGGGTCAGGTGACATGGGGACCCGCCTAGTAATGTATAAGTTATTCGTCATTATCCTATATAGCGACTCAAACGTACTATAAAATTACAAGCTTAACTTATCTCTTAAAAAAAGGAAAAACTTAAAGGGCACTCCACCACTCTGATTATACAAATTTATCACACCATATAGTATTAAAATTATTCTCAAAATATCTATTATTATATAACTTATATAATTATAATAAGTTATACATCTTTATCTTACATGACGAATCTAACAGGCTATAAAATTACAAGCCTAGGCTCCTATCTTTATTATATAAAAAAAAAAACTTGGGGGCACCCCACCACCAATGACTTCTAAAAGAATAAAGTTTTGTGTATATGACCACATAGCATGTGTAATACACATACCATGTGATCAGTAGTGAGTTACTGACTAATTGATCTATTCTATCGACAGTGAAGTACCGATGGATTACATCAAGCAATCGGCACCTCACTATCGATCCGATCATTGGTACATTCAAGGTATCGACTGATGGAATAGATCAATCAATCGATATCTCATTATTGATTAGATCACATGTGTAACATACATGATTTCCACCATGTACACAAGCTCCTTTTAGAAAAATTGGAGGGGACATGCATTGATAAGGCGAATATGACACACTGGAAATAGTATCGGATCATTTGGCCTAGGCATTGACTAACGGGTTCTAAATAATTAATGTGTCACATTCACTCCAAAAAATAAAAGGGTTATTTGCATATACCCCCTGAAAAAGGTTTATTTTACGTATACCCCCCTAAATAAACAAAATTTGCATCAGAAACCTTGAAAATCTTGATTATTTGCATATAGCCCCTCGGGTTAATTGGGAATGGAATATTCGGTGCGCAAGCTAACGGAGGCTAACAGTGGAAGCTGAAATTACAAATATACCCTTACCCCTACTCCTATATATGCTTACTTCTCCCTCCTCCGACCTGACGATTGTTAGGGCAAGGGCTTCAAATCCTCTGATGACATATCTCCTCATCCTCCGGCGACCTAGCTATTTCCTCATCGGCAGCAAACTTCTCCCAATTTCTCTCTATTTTTTTTTATTTCTGTCAATTTCCATCCTCTATAGATCGATTTCCTCGTCAATTTAACCATGAAGAAGTCTCCATCTTCTTCCTCCACCTTAGGTTCGCACAATACACCCTATATGACTTGTCATTGACATGAGTCCTGCTCCATCTGGCAATCCAATCGCACCAACAGCAAAGGCAGAAAGTTTCTGGACTGTTCCAGATATAAGGTATTAATCTCATTGTTTTTTTTTTTACATTTCGAAAGGTTGAACTTCACTCCATCTTTTACCCTAGTTTTATTTTCTCAAAGCATGGATGATGCTAGTTGCCATCCAAGCCCATGCAGTAGCTCTAAAAACCCTTGCCCTAACAATCGTCAGGTCAGAGGAGGGAGAAGGAAGCATATATAGGGGTAGGGGTAAGGGTGTTTTAGTAATTTCAGCTTCCACCGTTAGCCTCCGTTAGCTTGCCCACCGAATATTCCATTCCCAATTAACCCAAGGGGCTATATGCAAATAATCAAGATTTTCAGGGTTTTTGATGCAAATTTTGTTTTTTTAAGGGGGTATACGTAAAATAAACCTTTTTCAGAGGGGTATATGCAAATAACCCAAAATAAAATGACACTGGTCTGTCTCCACGTATTCGGAATTTTGAAAAGGCCCGAGTTGACCTTTTAGAGTAGGTTGTTGGTACATTGAACCTGGACATGTTTCTACCTCCGACGACAGCGAAACGTGCAATCTATGGATTCCTGGATACCACTCATTTTATTTGTCATTTCTTGTTTGATTTGCCTTTCTAGGGGGAGATGACGTTGTTTTGCCAAAAAAGCTCCTGAGGTGAGCTTTTTTTTCTTTTTTAGTTCAATCATTCCATGAGCCGTTCTTGTTTTCTAGTTCTTAAAAGGGGCCCATTTTGTAGTGCTTAATGCTTGTTTTAATTTTTCCACGTCATTGGGGGGGATCCGGGGGGGGGGGGGGGGGGGGGTTTTCTTTGTTTGCTTAGATTGTTGGATGGTTGATGACGAAACCCCTTTTTACAGTTGTTGATGACCCTCTTGTGGATTGTAGTTGCTGGGCATTTTTGTGTACAATAGTAGGGATAAGCCCCATTGTCCTTGCATGTAGAATGTTTGTGGAAGGGTGATGTTTCAGGTGTTCCTTCTGCCCTTGTCAGAATTACTGCAATGAAGCATCCTGAAAACCATTCAGGAAACACAAACATTCTCATGTCCATTTATTTGATCTAATCTGAATGTTTGTTGATTAAATTAATGATATACTGGATAGCTTGTTGGTACATTCTAGCTTAATTTCTGTAGAAAAAAATATATATATCTTACTCAACACCTCCTTATCGCAACGTGATCATAGAGCTGTGAAGCACGCGAGAGAAGCAAATTGGGCTCTAATAATAAGCCATTAAAAGTCAACTTGTCTTGCTTAGCTTGAATGTAGTTTGTATATGATCTAGATTCATAGCTACCAGCATGATTCAAGTTGGATAAGGAGTTTGACTCTCAAGTTTCATTGCACTACATAACGAGTACCTTCTGTAGTATTATTCCAGAGGAAAGAACAAATCTGCTTTCAAGTGTGCACAGCCCTGGTTCGTCGCAGGGTTGTTCTTACTATTGATTGGAAGCTTGAATTCTGTAAGCATGTAATGACTTGAATATATTCCAACTACTCGATCTCTTATTGTACAGGTGAAGGTTTTGATACTGGACTCATTGCCTTGTTGTCCCTTTAGAACAAGCAATGAAAGGTCATCAGGTATCCGACGAGGCCGGTGACAAAGAGGTGGACATTGAGAGCCATCCATCCTCACGTCGCCAAATGGAGGACGCACCAGCTGCACACAAGGTGGGATTGCCCCCGAGAAGAACTCCCGTGACGGAGTTTATAGACATGTTTAAGGAGACTTTTTTCGGTGACGATCCTCTGCGGCAGTACAAGGGCTTACCAGGATCAAGAAAGTTTTTACTTGGCCTGCAACATTTGTTTCCGATTGTCGAATGGGGACCAAAGTACAGCCTAACCAAGTTCAGAGGAGATTTTATCGCTGGATTGACCATTGCAAGTCTCGCTATTCCTCAGGCATGTATAGTACAACTTGCCGCGTGATTTGATTCTTAGGGGGCCGTTTGGGTCGAGGATAATCATGCGCATCGAAACACCTTTCTTTAAATCCTACATAACTGTCTTTTGATGTGTTTGCATAACTTTTGCTTTATCCACTATGCAAACTTATCCTATCCTCGATCCAAACGGGCCCTTGTTGGTGCGTAGATGGATTGTATGACATGAGTTTGGCTCGTGAAACAGGATATTGGATATGCAAATCTTGCCCACTTGCCTGCAGTAAATGGGCTCTGTAAGTTCTTAAATGCTGCTCTTTCAAATACAATTACTAACTATCATGATCGTGCTATTAACTTTCTTGTCTTTCCTTTTCTATGTTTGCAGATACAAGTTTTGTTCCACCATTGATCTACGCAGTCATGGGTAGCTCACGAGACATCGCTATTGGTCCGGTGGCAGTTGTATCACTTTTACTGGGCAACCTTCTTCAAAATGAGATTTCTAATACAAAAAGCGTTGAATATAAGCAGCTAGCATTCACAGCAACCTTTTTTGCTGGTATCACTCAACTAGCACTAGGATTTTTCAGGTAATTACTGATCAAATCCCATAACTCATGTGAATTTTTTATGTCGAGTCGTGTAGGTTCAGTTAAATTTTATTCAGTCTCATGCCTTAATTCTTTTTTATAACGTAACCAATATTTTCGTGTTAATTGATGCTGTTCTTCAGACTGGGTTTCCTGATCGACTTCTTCTCTCATGCCTCCATCATCGGATTCATGGCTGGGGCAGCCGTTACAATCGCCCTTCAACAGCTAAAAGGATTTCTTGGTATAAAGAATTTCACAACAAAAACAGACATTGTTTCTGTGATGAAATCGGTGTGGGGTGCAGTTCACCATGGTGTAAGAAAGCTATTTATAATGCCCTCTCTGATTTTCGCATGCCAGTATAGCTTCATATTCAGACTTGCTTCTATTGCAGTGGAATTGGCAGACGATACTTATCGGCGTGGCCTTCTTGTCTTTCCTTCTGATTACTAAGTTCATTGTAAGATCTCTGCCATATTTCACTCCCAGACATAAATAGAACGTTTGATTCTTGAATGGTGTTACTGAACAATCAACTAAAATTGGTTGAACAGGCAAAGAAGAACAAGAAGCTTTTCTGGGTTCATTCGATTGCTCCACTAACATCTGTTATTCTTGCCACCTTGTTCGTTTACATAACCCATGCTGAAAAGCATGGTGTTCAGATTGTGAGTAGTGATCGATCTCTTATTCATTTTAGCAGCTGCTAAACTAAAAAACTCACTCTAGTTATATTACTGCTTTAACTGACTGTTCTCATGTATGAAAGGTGGGCCACATTAAACCGGGCATCAACCCCTCATCTGTCCATCAAATTTATTTCTCAGGTTCTTATGCTTTAAAGGGGTTTAAAATTGGTGTTGTTGCTGGCCTGGTAGCCTTGACGGTACATATTTCGAAACACCTATCCTAATTTTAATTGGAAATAGGCTGTATCAGCTCAATAATAAGTAGTAATTTTTATCAGGAAGCTGTAGCAATCGGGAGAACATTTGCTGCCGCGAAAGACTATGAACTGGATGGAAACAAAGAAATGATAGCACTGGGGGCAATGAATCTGGCCGGTTCAATGACATCTTGCTTTGTAGGGACAGGTAAAATATGGAATCTAGTCTGAAAGAACAAACTGAACAGATCAGTAGAAATCCCATGACACCTCTAATGCCTAGTTTAAATGAGTAAAAGTTCCTATGTACCCATTCAAGTACATGAAATTGGAGCTTGGTACTAAATTAGTTTTGTTTTCATCGCTCCCTTAAAATAAATTATGAACTCTCCATGGCAGGGTCTTTCTCAAGATCAGCGGTCAATTTCACGGCTGGTTGCCAAACAACGGTCTCCAATATTGTTATGTCATTAGTGGTACTTCTGACCTTGTTAGTGATCACACCACTCTTCAAGTACACCCCTAATGCTGTAATCGCAGCCATCATTATCTCGGCTGTAATTGGCCTCCTTGACTTCAAGGCAGCAATGCTCATCTGGAAGGTTGATAAGCTAGATTTCATAGCCTGCATGGGAGCTTTCTTCGGTGTACTTTTCGTATCAGTCGAGATTGGCCTCTTAATTGCTGTAAGATTGTTACCTTGGGTTTAATTCATGGGAGACCTGCTTTTCTTTTGGCATCTAATTTGTTTGGATATATCTTTCGAACAGGTAGGGATATCTTTCGCTAAGATTCTTTTGCAAGTAACTAGGCCAAGAACAGTTTTACTTGGTAATCTTCCAAGAACAGCTATATATAGGAACATTGACCAGTATCCAGAAGCAACCAAAGTCCCAGGATTTCTTATTGTGAGAGTTGATTCAGCTATATACTTTTCCAACTCGAACTATTTAAGGGAGAGGTACGGACTTTCTCTGTTGTTCATGATGTTATGCTCCTTTGACATGAATTTCTTAAAATGTAATGTGAATGATTTGATGTCAATGAGGCTGCTAAAACAATGCGTATTAATTTGGAGTTGTGTGGGCATGGAGGCTTGATTATAACAAAATCTCAGCAATGGTTACAAAACTCTATACACTATCAGTAAATAATACAAGGAAAGAAATTCAAAATTGAAATGTGGGAATCATTCAATAGAAATTTGGAATTTTCTTTTGGTCAATAGAATTTGGAATGACACTTTGCCATATACTTTTTTGGTTTTTCCAGAATTTTGAATCCAAATACAAATGTAATGTAGTGACTCATTCGATTTTCCATTGATGTTTTCCTGCCACATTCGTATTGATCCATGGTGTCAATCATTTATTCTCTAACATATCTCTATCAATTTAGATTCCTTTTCTCAGATAACAGGAAAAATTGAGCTCTAAGTGAAATGTATAATAGGAAATGGCCCTAAAGTATCTTTGAAAAGTCACTTTGTGAGATCACCAGTAACGAATTTCTGTTGTCGTTTTGCGATAGTAATTAAGCGAAAGCTTGAAGAATAATCTATATTAGTCCAATGATTTCCCATTTGCATGTTCTATATTCGCTTCTAACTAATCTATATTATTCCAATGATGAGCCAATTAAGGAAGAATAATCTGTTGTAACATGAGTATTGTGTTCAACTGCAGGATCCTAAGATGGTTGAGAGATGAAGAAGAGAACTTAAAGCTTGAAAACCTACCAAGAATTGAATATTTGATAGTTGAAATGTCACGTAAGAGATCCTGATCCTTCCCAAGTTGCTTCATTTTTATCGAGTTCTTTTCATTTGACAGTACTGACTTTTACAAACTTTCTATATCTACAGCTGTGATAGACATAGATATCAGTGGCTTACATGCCTTGGAAGAATTGTACAATACTCTTCAAAAGAGGGGAGTTCAGGTAAAAGAATGTTCTCATGCTGATAGTTTATTGGGCAATATTTATGTTGGCAAGTGGCAACTGCAACAAACAAGAAGTA
The DNA here is from genome assembly GCA_963920575.1 of Narthecium ossifragum. NCBI lineage: Eukaryota > Viridiplantae > Streptophyta > Magnoliopsida > Dioscoreales > Nartheciaceae > Narthecium > Narthecium ossifragum. The sequence continues at coordinate 35,217,878 of OY986964.1, forward strand.
GATGCAAATCTGAACAGATAAAGCTCAAAAGAATACTCGAAAATGATTCTTAAACACGAACTTACTAAAAACTCTAAAGAAATAAAAAAAAACTCAGATATGAATGGTGTGCTTGAAGTGTGTCTAGCTACACGAATTAATTAGCACATCTACTATATATCAGTTTCTCATAGGCTATTATTGGGTGTGCAATTCTCCAAGCAAAGTGTAACAATTGAAAAAAGATTGGGAAACTTATATAGCTGCTATAACTGGGCAGTGCCTGAATAAAGAGGTTGCCCTTTGCATGGAATAAGATGCTCACCATACCTGTATGCATGTTTTCCACAGCTAGCTCTGGCCAACCCTGGTCCAATAGTGATGGAGAAGCTCCGTGATGCCAATTACGCTGAGCTGATCGGCGGGGACAAGATCTTCCTGACAGTCGGGGAAGCAGTGATGTCCCTTGCGAAAAGCGATCAACATCTCTGAAACGAGTGCTACTGAATAAGGGACTAGCTGTGGATGATCCGTGTGCCCCCGGCCCCCTCTTTGCACCTTTTCCAAGGCGAGAAATTAAAGCTCTCGATGAAGATGACATGCAGTAGGTTAATTAGGTGTCCAGTGTGATGAACTAGCTAGGTTCATGTTTCCATGTTTAAGTAGATATATAGAAGGAAATAAGAAGTGGAAAAGAGAGAGAGACAGACATGCTCTATCAAAGCTTTTTGGGCTTGCTGTGTTATTTGTTTGTAAATAATGAAAGTTCCTGAGATGTGTGCCTCAGTATCTTTTCGTCCTCTTTTTCTCATGCAGTTGTATATTACAAATTTCTCATTCATTAATGCTATTGTTTGTGTTGGTTCTGAGGCCACTCGTGTTATATAATTATATTCTGTGCCTGGGGAGAATCAAAAGCCACTACTTATTTGGAGATCTTATCTGAATGCTTAATGACTTTAATAATGCTCATCAGGGGCCTACAAACACCAAAATCACCCAAAAGAAAGAGCCCCAAACCTCCCAACCTTATCCTGATAACAAAGCAGTTGGGAACCCAGGAGTCACCCAAAGGAACCAATCATTGATACAGCCAATTACATACCTTGATTTCATTGTGATCCATGGATTACTACAGTGCATGCTTGCTTTTGTCACTTCAGTAGTTGACAACATTGAAGATAAGCGAGGAGAAAAAAGGTGGGTAAATATTTAAATTGAATCTTTTATTCTTTGTGTGGGTTTTTTTTTATCAGCTTCATTGTAAAGTTAAAGCAATCCAAAAACCACAGTCAAAATTGACAACTATCTCTCTGGTAAACAACAAAATTGCATTGTGTTTAATTAATAGAAACAGCAGCGAATGATAAAACCATAACGTTTAGTTTCTTCTAACCAGCACAAGCCGACCTTAGCTCAGTTGGTAGAGCGGAGGACTGTAGTTGGATTGCTGTCATCCTTAGGTCGCTGGTTCGAATCCGGCAGGTCGGATTCCAAATTTTTTGCGTCGATGGTGTATTTTTGTTTTCCCGTTTTCTCCTCAAACACCTAAAAAAATTTTATTAAGAAAAAACAAATCTCTCCAACATAAAATTTTCTTCACAAAAATGGTATTTTCCATTGTTTTCCCATGCAATAACTCTATATTTTTACATTTAAATACTCTCTTCAAGCTGTTTTTGCCCTTTTGGTGAAGTATGAAAAGCTCTTTTTTCAAATTTTTGGTAAACTTGAAAAGCCATTTGATGTTTGAAAAATTTACATATTAATTCCATTTTATTTTGGTTATATAATTCAGGGTCTTTTTGTGCTTTCATTACAAAACTGATCATTTATTATACTCACTCCTTGTAAGGATTAAATTAGTGAGGTTAATTTTGTTGTAAAGGATTCCTTCTTTATTTATGTGTTAAGTAAGTTGAGGGATTCCTTACTTATCTGTGGAGCCCCAATGAAAAAGGACTTATTTTGTAATGAAAACACAAAACAGTCCTAAGTTGTGAAAACAACAATAAGATGAATTTAATATGCAAATTTTTCTTCTTGTTTTGTATCTCATGCTCTTAACATCTCTTGCTTCATAGAACTCCCTCCAATCATACATCTTCAAGCAACAATTCAATCATCAAAACTAAGGTCCTGACATTATGTTCTTCATTCAATCAACTCCCACAACAGGAAATTAGAAAAGAAAAAACAATGATTCCATAAATAGACACAGAAATTATTCCTTCCAACTGTATATTGCAATGAAAAAGAAAGAACAAAGAGCCACCCATAATGGTAGAATCTACTATATATTGAGTTGCTAGCTTTAGCCTGTAATCTCACCAAGAAAATAAAATATATGGCACTATGAAAACTTTCTAGAAGCTCCACCTCTCACCTGAATGTCTCACCAATATTTACAGTTGCAGCAGCAATGATAGATAAATAAGCCTCAATTTAATTTGAAGCACAGCAATATGAATACTATCAGAACCTCGAACTCGGAGTCTACGCCGCATTGTTGTTGTGTTACAAGTAGATATTACAGCATGCATCGGACTCTCTTGAGGAACAGATGCGAATATAAGAATCTTATAGCCCCGGTGAAACCTTTAAGAGAGTACCTGTCTAAGCTCTTCAACTAGTTGTGATCTGCTAGAAGGCTCGATCTGAATCAATACCCAAAAAAAAAAAAACCCAAGTTATCAGTATTGTTATTAGAGCTATCTGAAAAATGTTCGTATGAAGAACATAGTTACCTTGTCGAGCAGAGCTGCAAGACCTTGAGGCAAAGCTTGCAGATCAGATACAGATTGTCCCAGATTCGAAAGTTGCAGGAAAACCTTATGAGCGCGCAATTCTTTCAGATGTGTTCCGTAGTTTGTAGAATTTTCTTTCCATACAAAGAAAGCTTCATCGTCTTCCCACTTGGCTTCGGAACTGTCAGCACCTACAGTTGCCAAAAACCACTTCTTGATCAGCTCCATTGCTGAACTGGGAGACATCTGCTCTCCTGCTGCATCTCTCACTGTCCTTAGAAGTGATGCCTCGGATACTCTCCTGTGCAACCTTTTGTAGAAGAAAGAACGCGAGCTCTTCCAGTCGACGACTTTTCTTATCACGCCTTTGGCGGCCATCCTGAGGGATGTGTCGTGCAGTTCTGCAAAGCGTGTTGCAATTTGCGTATAAAGTGGCAAGAGCTGCTTTTCTCGCAATTTGATGCTCTTCTGGAGAGACTCGATATCTGCGTGTGCTCCATTTTCATTAGCTTCCTCAAACCTTGCTTTAAGGCTGATCAGCTCCCCATCAAGTCTCCCCATGCATTCGAGAATCTCTTTCGACCTGAATTTGATCTCAATTATCCCTTCTGGCTCGAGAACATTGCCCCTAGCTGTTGTCTCTGCATACATCTCAATATGGTCGGGGTTGATCTTGCTGTCCACGACGACCCACGCACCACCGCGAAGCTCTCCAGTCATTGGAATGTAAACAAACACGGGTTGGTTGTATGTCCGTAAGTTCTCAACAATCGCGGATCCCGCCTGAAGGATTCCTTCGAATAGATCCCTCTGACCACCGGAGAAGCCTCTCCAGTTAGCAAGAATGAATAGTGGAAGCTCTTCGCGATTGAAATCTAGTAATGCCTGAGATGTTTTGGTGGCAGAGTCGGGGAACCAGACCTGACCTGCTTGTGGGACTACCCTCTCATGGGAGTCAAGCTGTCCAGGGTCTGCTGGGATTACTTGCATCACAGTTTGTGTTTCGACTGCAACAATTCCAATGGGAATTCCTCCGAGCTTTGCCCTTCCAGTGACCACTGTCTTAGCCCAACCTTCTAGTGTTTCTATGAAACTATCCTTATCGAAAAGACCCCCTGACCACTTGCCATTGCTGCCCTTAACACCACAAATAGCAGCACGGGGATCACAAGAGTTCTCAGGAACGTACTCAACAGGCCTATCGGGAGGATCCAAGGATCTTGTAATAGGAAGTGGCCCACCTACATATGGTGGGACAAAGCTGAGCCACTTCAAAATGGCTGACATGCCCTCGAGATCATCAGACACGGTCAAATGAACAACCCCATTTGTTGCCATAATCTTTGGACCACCTAATTGCATCTGTGAGCTGTACACTTCTCGCCCAAGAAGCTTGTTCAGTGCAGAGAAACCGGTGAGAATTATAGGTTGATCGAGGCGTTGGATGCACCTCATGCCAAGCCGGGCAAGGTAAGCACCAATGCCAACTGTTCTGCTAGTCACATAGGTCAGAGTAAAAGTTTCTTTATATGCCCTGGAATAAACTCCGGCTATGGCACCACTTCCTGTTAAGTTCTCAACTCCCAAGCCATCTTCCTTTCCTACTATGGTATCAATCACCCATCTAGTCTCCCCATCTTCTAGTTTCAGCTCATGCGCTATAACAGATGTGCCAATACGTGCATAATCTTCAGGAGTCAGATAGACATACTGAAATCCCACCTCGGGGTTCGACTCATCAGACCAACCGATCCTGAAGCAAGTTTTTACTTCTTCTGCCACCCCAATCCTTGCACCAGAGTTTGCTGCCAAATAGATCAAAGGTAATTTCTTATCACAAGCCAGGGTAGTCACCGCATGAAAGAAAGCATCCTCTCTTGGGCCAAATGATCCAGCTTTAAAGGTGATATCATTAGCCACCACAATAATAGACCTTCCATTGGGGAACTCCGGTGTGCACATTTCCATGCACCAAGCTATCATTCCTGCATCATTAAGACCTGGTGCTCGCTCCACAGGAACCAGAGGAGTACCCCAAACTCCCTGTTTGTCACTAAACATGAGTTCTTTGCATGTAAGAAGATCTTTATCATCCTTGGCTTTAGTGCTATCTGAAAAATGAGATGACCACCATGATCGTCTCAATGCTTCTTTGAACGCCTGAAAACAAATAACATTCTATTAAGCACCAAAAGCATAGAAATTAATTGTCACTCAATATTTTGACAGAGGAACTAAAGTAGTCATATGATAAGTACAGAGCAAGCCATTTACCAGTGGAAAATCATAGCAATAAGTAGTGTTGCTCCTCCTTGCCAATAAGCGTTTGCGATCAATGCCGCCAAGAGGCTGATATCGAGCAGTCAATGGCACACCATGCAATGGACCAGATATCAAAGATGTAGAATGGTAGACCAGTTCATGTGTTATGCTATCTTCCACTTCCCGATAAATCTAGAATAGGAACACGAACAGATTAGATTTCTTTTTGAAAAAAGGGACTAACCTAATCATGTTCAAACTTCAAACAGGGTCAATATGGCAATATCCAAGACCTTGGTGTATTTGAATGACTAAATAAATTCTAAATTCACTAGGATATCATAAGATCCTATAAAAACATTGAATTTGAGGTTGAAATCCTTCAGATGAGAGTAATAGTAATAAACATGATTAGCAAATCATAAATGTAGGTGAATGAGATGTACATGCACAGTGCAAGTATGGCCGGTAACATTTGTCACCACAACCCTCCAGGCCCCACTAACAGGTCCAACAGCATTCAGCCAAAGCTTGACTTCCCACTCACAAACCGCCAAACGATGCATCCGAACACCAACCAATTCGTGAACTTTAAGGACTAAATCTTCCAAGATCATGCTAACAGTCTTTTCCTCTTGAACAGCCGTTAAATCCACAGACCTGGGTGCGGGTGAAATTTGTAAGTATTGACATCACAAAGTTACAGAGATTCAAAGAGACTAAAATTCAGTCTTGACAATATAAGTAATGACCCTCAATTAAAATAACGATTGGAAGAAAATAAGAAATATATAGGAACTGCAATGCATACCTCGGAAATGGTGAAATATCGAAAAGCTGCTGCTCTCGTAAGATGCAAAGATACATGTGTGAATGGTCTGATCTTATTGTTGCATTGTGAGCATGTAGTTCTAGCTCTTCCAGAGCAGCCATTACTGATCTCAGCACACTGAGAGACGTACAAGACAATGAAGTTTGGGAATTTGGAGTTTCAGCATTAAGGACTGGACTTGATGAAAAGCCATAAGTTGTTCCGGGCTGTCTGACTAGTGTCCGAAGAAACATTCTCTGGATTAGTGCCTTGCTGTCCAGAACAGTGTAGAGGTGCCACTGGCGATCTCTAGATGGTGTATACTGTATGCTTTTATAGTCTTTAAGTTTGTCCTAGAAAATAGTACACAAGAACAAAAACACCCTAAAATACTCGAGCGGACAAGCATAAAAACAAAGTAAAATAATGTACCACAGCACAAGATACAAACCAATTCAAGAAAAATTGATAGAGGAGGTTCCAAGTGGCGAAGCAGAGGCTCTTCCTCATAATAGAGCTTTTCGGCTGACCAATGGAAGGAGTGGCGCATTGGCGCTCTCCCTTCATCCCTTTGAATAATACAACTAACTAACCTGACCCCTGCATCACAAAGTCCAGAGCTAATTGTATCCTCCTTCAGAATTTTGGCTAGTTTGTTTACCCTTTCCTGAGCCTGATCCTCATCACCACTGTCAAAAGCACAAAAATACTTAAGGGATTTTTAAGAGTGGAAATAGAGATGCAGTTATTCAACTATTGAAGCCAAACAAAATGAAAAGAGGCTTGACACACCTATCCTGAAGTGAACTCATCTGGTTGTTAATCCCAACTAGTGCAACATGCAGCATATTACCCTGACTAGCATGTACCGGAAGTACATTTGACATCATATAAGCATAACTATCAGAGTTCGGAGTTTGTGTTGTCTCCTTCAATGCAGCACTGATAGTACTGGGTAGAAATTGAAGAGATTTGATAATAACCATGGTCCCCCATCTCTTCTCAATATGTTTCTCTATCACAGAGTTGTCATGCACTGGGCCCTCAGATCCGTTTCTTTTCTCGATATGCTCTTCAGAGAACTCCCATGATGCAATGAGACCAGAGCGATGCCACTGCATCCTTACACTTTCCTTCACTAGGTAGGGCTATAGACAAGTCTAGGTTAGATACAGAACTCAAAGCCATAGCAAATGCTAAAAACAAAATGTTCTAGAGAAAACGATAAAATAACAGAGAAATTCTAGTGCACCTGATACAATCTGCGTATATATGTCTCCACAACTCTCCTTTGGAGGGTGGGATCACTATGATCAAACAATGCTACAAGGGCATCTTCAACTGCCAATGGAGCACTAACAAGATCCTCCATTCTCTCATTGATGGCACTTTTCCTCCTGGGGGTACTTACGCGTTCCCCTTCTTCTGTAAACATTTCTAGCTCTGAAAGACTTCTAGCAATGCTCGTACGAAGTTCACTTAGCTTGGTTTGCTCCAGAAGTTGACTTGCTTTAAGTGCCAACTGCAGGATCAAATATGCGATGCACTTAGGAGTGGGTTTTCTCACACCAATCACACATATAATAGGCACGGGTAACACAAAATACATGCTCAAAAAGTGTTCAGGTAGCAAACCTCAGAGTATGCAGTATGATTAAGAGCAGAAAACCGAATCAATTGATCCCTGTAGGCAGCAGGATTAGGATATACTAACGCTTCCATGAGTCGCAGTATCAGCTTATTTTTGCTCTTGACACCCTGTAAAGCAAGAGATTAAGTTTCTCTATCCATAGTGACCAATAATAGCCTTCCAAAACTACAATAGTTAAAGTACACTATAATATGGCATCTGAAAATTACTACAGTTTATATTCACATTACTATGGGAATTTCGGAATACCTGATGAGACAAGACAATGTCCACCACCTTTAGGGGATCTTTTTTATGTTGAAGCCGGAGACGTTCAATGACATCAGCCTACAAAGAAAAATACAGCAGAATTAAGATCTCACGCAGGCATGATCATGAAAACATTCTTATTTGGACAGATGTTGCTGCTGAATGTAAAGCTAAATCCGCATAAAACATTCTATCTGGAAAATTGGTGACATCTTGAGCTCAAGGATTGTTGTGCCGGTACTTAACCGGCACGATACATATAACCTTGCTTATCTATCACAACATGAATATCTAGTAAAGGTAAATGATGCTGGTGTTTATATAGAAGTAATTACCTGAATGTTATCATTGAATAGCTCTTCAACAGACAGATACTCCTCAAAAAGAGACTGAATGATAATCCGAGCATGGCTTTCCCTTCCTCCCTCGTATGATTTTACAAGACTCATCAGGGGCTCCACAAGCCTCTCTTGTGCGGCTCTTTCTTTTTCACTGCAGGATAAGAGATGGGCCTACAAGAGGAAATAGAAAGAAGAGCATATTCAACCTCTCAATCATGATTAAGCCTGGAATTTGGATCAACCCACTCAAAGATCCACTTACCTCAAGAATCCCCCTCAATAGCTTGGCGGGGAAGTCAATATTCGTCTGGGACCCTGAGATTGTTTCATATTTCTTAAATCTTGCATCCAGCTGCATCATATGCAAATATACACATTAGAGCAACCCAGATAAAGCTTCCACATAAGAAACAGAGATGAACGATTAGAATAATGGACCGCACCTCACTTCTGAGATCTTTTGGGAGGCGAGTCGACAATACCGACATGCTCTCTTGCCATTGTAGGAAAGGAAGCTCAGGGCTGTCAAGACAATGTAGTAGATCTTGAACAACCTGATCAAAATATGAAATTTTTGAGACTCAGATAGAAGCTGTGTTTGACATGAGTCAAATGGCATCAATTAAGATGCGTAATAGCAAGTATAAGCCCCACATAAAAATGGAAAAAATCTAGAACTCATCAGACATTAGAGTTTTTTTCACAACCAATTAAGAATAGCTGGCTTGCAAAGGGTGGCAAAAAAACAGAGCTTCAAGTGGTGTTAGAGTTGGGCACCTGCCAGCTGGTATAATGCATTTTACTGAAGTTCCAATCAATAAGGAGATATCAAAATATTCAGCATTCTCGAGATCCTTCAGGAATCTAGATGATGATGACTCATGCCACCAGGATGAACCACACCAACTGAATGGATACTATCAGCAGTTATGTTTTCTAACTTTATGTTTTGGCAACTTTGGTAACATTAGAGTAAGCTTCATATAATAAGCCCTCATTTTTCACCAGGGATTCAAGAACCTCCTCTACCATACATATTGTGTGCAGACTTCAACTCCAAACATCATCACTTCAACCATTTTTCAAAGAGATCAAATATGTTGTGAACCTTAGCCTACTCTAAAATTAGTGAAAATAAGATGACCAGTACTGATCTAATCAATACTATTTTGGAAACTAGGATTATGCACATACCTAAATTTTCCTAAAAACAGATAAAGACTGCTACCACTCAGCATATATACTACTGTAGAACCCAAATTGATTTCCTTTAGTTTAGATCATTTTACAGACATAAATATTAAAAGTTAAACGGTAAACAAAGTAGTTCTCATACTTTCAATTCTTACTTCATTAATGTTATGTTCATAGCCTGCAAGAATCATCCGTGCAGCACTCGAACCAGCAGCACATCTTTGATGGACTTTGTCCGAAACTGCAGTAGGAGGCCCCAGCTTTGGGAAAGCGCCCAGAAAAGGTTCCGCTCTCCTCACAGTTGATGTGTCATCTAGATCCAGATTTGCTATGAGGTCACCTGCCTGAAACAATTATTTTGGTCTCCTTTTCCTTGTAGGTATGTAAATGAAGCTGAACATAAAAAGCTATCTCAAAAGGAAAACTAACCTGCATTGCTTGGCCTTCTGACATCACAAAATGAATAACTCCAGAAGCAGGCAACAAAAGTGGCATGCACATCTTCATAACCTCAACCTCAGCATATGGTGCATCAGTTTCAACATGAGTACCGTCTGGAACTAGGAAGCGAAGCAATTTGCATGGTGTTTCAGCCACCAACTTAGATGGATCATGATCATTCTGAAAACAGGAAACAACAATGGTAACTTCTACAAAATAAACATAAAGGTGTCTCCAAGCATAGAAAAGAAACTAATTGCATATATATATATATATATATATATATATATGAAATGGAATGAACTCTGATGGAGCAATTTGCATGGTGTGGTCATTGCCACTGCCTTCAGAAATTGTTCATGAAAACATTTGTCCAGAGAGGACAAACTACTCTGGACAAACCAAGTACCCTCTAGATGAGTTAGAAATACATAGGGGAAGAAACATGTATCTTTACCTGTAACAAACATGTCCTTCCATCAATAAGAAGACGAGTACCGGCAGCCTCTTCTTCAGCATATACTACATGACTGTTCCCATCCAACTAAAGAACATTATCCATAGAAAATCAGTCAAGAAAAAAAAAACCTAAATTACTTTGCTAACATCTAAAAAAAATTAGATCATACAGCTAGCTGAAGTAATTCTAAAAAATTGAGGATAGACATGCAGAACCAACCAGTCAAAAAATCAATTAAAAAAATATAGAAACACAATTCAGAAATTTTAAGATGAGTGCTCAAGAAACGTGCACTGTTCCCATAACCTGAATGTATATATACATCTCCTGATACATACATTACGTAATTACTGCATGTAATTACATTAAAGATTGCATGTACAGAATAGACATGGCATGCAATAGAATAGTGTGAACACTAGGTCCTTTTTAGATGGCCACTATACTAAGAAGCTTAAGCTGTTCAGAAATCTACTACCTATAGATATCAGGTTTAACACCCTTCCCTGCAAGCTACCCGTTGCATGGCAAAAGAAAGCAGCAAAGTTCTTAGTTCAGACAAAGGCAAGTATTATTAAAGGCTTTTATAACAAATTACAAGTTGCAAGGCTCAAACTGCAATCCAAGGACCTCAAGGCACAGATGTCAAAGATCCTGAATGAGCTGTGTGTGCATATGATTTTGATAGGAGTGTCTTCTAGTGAATAGTTTCTAGTGCCTTTTGGTTGCTCATATCAATCGTATGACAAGAGTCAACAAACATCCATCTGATCATACTAGAATCAATAGCCAGAAACAAGAGGGAGATGGAATGATTGCCTGCAACAAGAGACCCCCATCACGCAGCGTGTGGATTTCTGCCTCGACTTGTGATCCATTCATTCTTAACCTGTAGCTACCAGGTCCTCCTCTTAACAATTCAATCTGATACAATTTTCAATAACAGTAAGTTCAAAGTTCATATTATAATTCTTAAAAATAAAGTAAAGGCATTTGAGATAATGAGTATGTGGTGAATCACCTTGTACTTGCTTCCTTCAATATTCAAGGAGACCAAAGAATTAACAAGCGATATGTGCTGCAATCATGCTCTCCAAGTTATAAATCAATGATAGAAATAATCAAATAACATTTCAAACTCCTAAACCTGTTGTAATGTGCTATACTGCTATAGCATATTTACCTTGGGCGGGATTTGACCTTTCTCAAGATAGCCAACATAATCAGATACCATTGCCGCACTGCTTGTCGATGCTTTCTGAGGGTATTATAAAAAAGATGAGAGAATCAAATAAACATAGTTAAAATTTCAAAGTCGACCACAGAAGAAAAATGTGCTTAGTCAGGTGGGCCTACATAGAGAGCTCCTCCAACAACTGACAGGTACCAAGGAGGCCTCTCAGCTCTAACACGCATCGCAATTCTACTGTCCAGCCAGCCCGTGTGAATCTTATTGTCCCTGTATTCTGAAGCCTGAAAATACACGATATATAAACTGCAACAAGGGTCCATTAAGGAGCAGAATTGCAAGGCTAAAGAGCTTACATGTAAGAGATCAACAGTGTAGTCAACATTTGTGCGAATTTCTCCTCGGATGTGGATCTCTTTTAGCCCAAGAACCATATTGGCAATTGCCAATGCCCTAGACTCACCAAACGCAAAAACATGTCCTAGAATGGACAATATTTTCATCAAGATGCATTTTGCCAAAAACTTGAAACTATTTGACATCTTAATCTTCTCGATTTACTTAAACCAGGAAAAGTTTTACAAAGATACATACCAAATTGAGAGTCAGAAAACTCATGAATGCCGCCTCCAGACTGCAATATTGACAGATTTCGTAAGTTGGCTATTGAGCGATACAGATTATGACTAGAAGGTTGAAGGATAAAGTTTATGGACTACCGCTAGAGATAATGACGTAGTCATTGTGTTCTTTGAGCTCATGGTAGGATGATAAAGAATAACTTATGCTGGATGACCACACTATATGTACACACAAGTAGTACAAGCACATGGAATAGTAAATTCCGGAGGCTAGAGCAAGAAAACCCAGAGAAAAACAGAGAAATCAAATCCAGGATGAGAAAAGTTAGAGCCTTTTCGCTCATATTAAATGTACAGGAGTAGTGCTAAGGTTTGTAAGCAAGACTGAGAAAACGACAACTGTAAAGGGGAGAAAGTAAACAATGGCCGATAAAAGCTTATACAGCATAATTGCATATAAAGACCAAGGTATGCTATCTGCTTCAGGAATGGATGGTACTCTACATTTAGCACCAATAAAAATGATAAAGGAAACTGAAGACTTTTAACGGAAGACATACCTTGACAGAAAAGTATGCCCACACGTTAGGTTTGCTTTTAAAAACTAGCTCCTGAAAATTTTAAACCTCTATTAACCAATGGTGTCAAATGTCAATGCAAGAGGGAGTTCATCATAATATCCAGGACCGCCAATTCTAACCTGCACTTTCCCACCAGTAGGCTTGAAGCCATCATCAGGATCCTCACTAGTTACTCTTACAGCTACGCAATGACCCTTTGGCCTTACAGACTCTGCTTTATCGAAATCAAATGGAGCAGCACAAACTGATGTCTTCTTCCACGCATCATATCCTCCACCATGGTCCATTCCATAGAAGCGCCTAATTTCTGATGACATAAAGCATTATAAAGAACAACGAGTGGCATGTTGTCCATCAAACATCATTCTTACATGAAGCACATACCAGGAATTTGCCATAGTGGTATTCCCATTCCTACTGCAACTTGAGCGGCAGGCAAATTGATCTCTGCTATCCACTCAGTAACAGGATGTTCCACCTGAGAAACACCAATTATGAGACAAGAAAGAAATTATACAACCCAAGCATAGAAACCGCAGATTGCAGGCAACTAAACAAACCTGTAGTCGGGGATTGAGTTCTAGAAAATAGTATTCACCGGTTTCCATGCTGTATAGATACTCTACTGTTGCAGCACCAACATAGTTCACACTCTTAGCAAGCCTCCTTGCTGCCTGCTCAAGCTGCTTCACTGTCTCCAGAGGAGCTACTGTTATTGGACCCTCCTCAATAATCTGTTAAATATCAGCAAAACTGTCTATACTTTATTCAGGAAAATTATTTCAAAATTACAATCTTAACTCACTGCTATCCTTCAAGAAATAATTCATTCTCACACAATCATAGATAGAGATAGCAGGGCATGGGCAACAATATACAAAACCTAATGCAGATAGATCACACTATGACATGAAAGGTTAGTAACAAAGTATCAAGATACCCTGTCAACCATTCCATAAGGACAAGAGGATACGTTCTAAAGCTTCATCAAAAAAACAATTCAATAATTGAGTTAAATGTGCCCAATGCTTCTTGGATCAGAGCCAATTTCATCGACGAAAACAAATCTTGCTTTATATTGCCAAACCAACAAGCAACTCAAAGAAGAAAATCAGCAAGACTGATCCAAGCTTTGTTTTACTTGTGCATTCAATTGAGGTATGAAACATTAAGGAAATCCTGAGGAAAATCTTGCCTTTTGGTGTCGCCTTTGAACACTGCAATCTCGACTGTGAAGAGCAGCGACATTGCCATATTGATCGCAAAGTAACTGGACTTCTAGATGCCGGCTCTACAGAAAGAACAAAATCAGAACAGAATCAACTAGAATTTAATGGATGAGATGCAAATGCACCAAGGGCATTTGTTTTAAATTTACTGCACGAATGGTGTTGGCCATTCCAGAACCAGTTAAAAATAACACGCACATTCCACCATTGCTTTTATGAGAAGATAATATTCGTAGCTAGAAACAACAAAATACAGCCAGTATTTTATGATTAAGCTCATGAATCATCTACTGAGTCTTTATGATTACCATTCAATCAAAGCAGATATAAAATTTCTGATAACAAGAGCACCAGGATACAAAATCTTAGCACAATTCATAATAAAAAAGAAACAGAATGGAATATCCAACACTTAAGTATAGATGATACAGAATAGTTGAAAATTGCCTGACCTGCGATGCAACCTTCATTATAAATATTGGTGAACCAGGAACTTCGCCTTGCACTTGCTTAAACAGAGCTCTCACTTCATCATCACCATGTACCTAGTAAACCATCAAAAGGAAAATATAATTTTTACACTTAAAAGCTTCAGACTAGAAAATCAAGCATAGTGCAAACATGCAGAGCAACAAAAACACCATACATGTACATTGCTTAAATAGTAAACTTAATCAGTTAAAGGGACGAAGGCAATCGGTCACATATCAGGAAATAAAGCCATGCTCCAAATTAAAGATGGGTTCTTCTCAACATGTACATAGTTGTTGTGAAAGCTTCCTTTATTTTCTTTCTTTCTTTTAGAGAGACAAGATAGGTTCTTTTTCATACAACAGTCTGAGAGAAATTTTATATTGTTCAATTGAATAAGATGATCAATTTAGCTTCTCGCAAGAAAAAATCAAGAGAGACTCAACAGTCTCCATTGCTATACCTCGCATTCTGTTACTATTATCCGATATAATTGGAATATGTCTCTAATATATAAACAATAAGTACAATCATGAAGCTTAACAGCAGGCCAAATATTTTGTTGATCTGAAAATTAGAGGCCGGAACATGCAACGGTTATGGGGAAGCAAACCTTTCTTATCCCTTTACCGCCACCACCCCAAGATGCCTTGATCATGGCAGGGTAACCGACCACCTGGCAACTAGCTACTGCCTCCTCCGTTGAATAAACACAAGCTTCACGGTAAATTTCATCAGGAATAGAATGCAAACAGCTTTCTGGTGGGATTTTCACCTGGAACGGATGAGCGTTAAGACGATATCCAAAACAATAAAAACAACCGTAGGCAAAACTAAATTACTCTTTCACACTACTCTTACATATGAGCCACTCCATGCAAGGGTTGGTACACCTGCTGCTTGAGCGATCAAAGAAGAACCAATTTTATCACCCAGTGCTGCCATTGACGTAGCTGGAGGCCCAAGAAAAATTATTCCCTTTGCATCTAGTGCATCAGGGAGTTCAGGATTCTCAGATGCGTGGCCCCAACCAGGCCAAACTGCTGAAACACGTGTTATCTCTGCCATCTGTTTCGTGTTCATGCAAAATATAAGCAGACGCTTATCACATTTGTCCCTAATCCAACTTATTCACAGCAAAAACAGCTGATTTTAAAGAAAACTAAAGAGAACCTACCTCTACAATAAGCTGAACATTAGCATAATTATTATTGTTGGTACCCCCGGGAACTTCAACAAATTGGTCAGCAATTCTAATGTGCTCTGCATTGATTCTCAGGTCTTCAGGAGTTGCCATGGCAACCAAAAGAATTGCTTTTTCTGTTCCAAAGGTTTCATAAGCCCATGTTCTAACACTACGCATAAATTTCACAGCTGCCATTCCATTGTTCGCAACTAATATACTATGGATTGGTGCCTTTCCACCAAGTGCCATGCAGAACTCATCAACCTCTGACATTGAAGCTGCATATCTTGGCTGAGCCATACCATTTACAACCGCATTCAATTGAGAAGCATCAGCCATAATGGTTGCCCTTTGCCCGTCAGCCATCCTGTATAAGTAGGCAATAAAGGTCAACAATCTTAATCCTCGTGGTTTAGTGTCAAAGAAACCTTAAAGCTTTCTGCCCCGAGCACCATATCCTGAAATTTATTTCGCAGATGCAAGGTTCAGAACAGAGACAAAGCGATAACGCCTACAGTTTCACATACAATACCTAAGATGCATTTTAGAGTAGTAAGCCTATGACGCTAAGGTGATATAAGAAGTGAAAAACCAAAGTGTCTCATAGCACAAGCAACATGTGTTGGATGTTACATAAAATTATTCAAGTACTTTGGCGCGCCTATTATAGGTGCACCACATGCTCTATCCAGATATTGTGTTTCCTTTTTCTGTTTCCAGCACTTTCTAACTGACAATAACTCCTGCAAATAAATTCATTCGCCAAATAAGACTCCCTGCTCTGTTCTAATACCACTTCTTCACCTATAATCCTGTCTCCTACAACTTTCATGTCTACAAGTTTCAACTACATAGAATGAGGATTTGACATAACTTTTATTGCACTCTATCGTCTATTTTAACGAATAAAGGGCATTCAGTAAACTAAAATATGCTTTAGCATTAAGAAACAAAGCTTAGGACTTCAAATCTCCCATGATTCAAATGACATAAAGCCACATCGGCGTCTAAGTGCAGAACTCATAGTTTAGTATAAGGGCAAAAAAAAACAGACTTGAGCATCACAACTGAGTAGCTTCTAAGAGTTAAAAATCTTGAAAACCAGAAATCTAAATCTCCTAGATGATTAGAATATTGGCAACCACAAAACACATCCTAGTTTCTGATAGAAACAACATATCGAAAGCACGTTGGAGCTCCGGTTTTGGAATTCTACTCCTAACCATCATGGACAACACCAAAAGAAGCCATACTTCTGATATCCAAGAAAGAACGACTTTTCAAGTATCCACGCCATCCTGCATCCTCATAGGCATTCTTGGCTATATACTCAAACTGGAAAATTAAATACATCACAACCCAAACAATAAGAGCAAATCAAGACTACCAAGAAATCCGTCGAAAGAAGAACCACAAGCCAAAACGCCAAAACCGACAGCAAGAAAACACGCGTGTGATAGAAACAACATCACCGAAGCGCCACAAATTATAGGTTTTGGCTTTTGATTTCTAACCATCATAGTCATAGACAACACCAACAGGAGCCATACTTCTGATATCCAAGAACAAAACGAATTTTCGAGTATCCACACCCTCTTGAACCCTCTTGCACCCTCATAGGCAATACCCCACAATAAGTACCAATCAAGAATAATCAAGAAAGCCGAAGCAAGAACAATCCCATGCCAAAACGCCAAAACGCCAAAACCAAGAGCAAGAAAACGCATGCACAGACAACAGGATTACCCGGAAAAGATCGAATCTTCGGTCGACTTACCTCAAAAAAAAATCCAGCAGAGGCCGAGATCTTCCGAAAAGAAAGGAACCCAGTTCAAGATTCGCCTCAACCCACCTCAAATCTCCCCCAACGCCCGCTGTTCTCTCGAATTAAAGAAGACCAACATAGACAAAAGGAGTGGAAACAAACGGCGTGGGACGACAGTGAGGCGTAAAGAGGGAGCAGTGAGTGGCCCTTAAATGGGGACCTCCCCTTCTTCATTCCCAGGAGTAGTTCCCAACTACCCCTCCCAGCCAATCCCATTTAAATCCCAGCCATCCTGGATCGATCAACCGACCCACGCCCGTTTGGCTCCATTGGAGCCCACACCACCCTCATTAGCCCATGCTGGTAGGCTTGGAATTCCTTGTTCGCGTCATTGATTTGAGTGCAAAACTCAAAGTTTGACCGGAGACGGGGGAGCCTGGCGAGCAGCGGCGGTGGCCTCTTGGCTTCTCGGTTGGTAGTTCTGATGACCAACTTTGTCCATCAAACGGTAACTTTTATTATATGATCTATTACATTTACATAAGATCCGGTCTATTCCATTCCGGTTTTTTTTTTTTTTTTTTTTGTTGGAAAGTTTCTTCATCGATAAAGTCAATCATAACCATCCATTCATCACGTTCAAAATTATCTCATCGTTGATTCTGATATCAATAACAGAAGTCTAGATTCGAATGCTTCACGATTTATTTAAGGTGTCCTCCAATGTTGAATTTTGACCAACTTCTATTGCTAATATGGTTAATTTAAGGTGTCCTCCGGTGTTGAATTTTGACCAACTTCTATCGCTAATATGGGTAACTTAAGGTGTCCTCCGGTGTTGAATTTTGACAAAGTTCTATTGCTAATATGGGTAACTTTATGGAATTATTTATATGATGCTACCCGGCCGCCAGAATTGCCTTGGACACCAAAAAAAATATTAAATATAAAAATTGTTGGGCATTTATTCTAATTATATAACAGTTCTTCTATGTATTTGACTAGAGATAAACTGTCACATATGTCATTTTTCTCATATATACTTAAAGGTTTAATAATCAGAGATAGTTTGGTGACTTTTCCGTGTACGTCACTTCTTTTATCCTAGGTAAATTAAAATAATAACAGAGTGGCATATATAAAAATACTATGTAGTTAGGGTAAACACCACCCCCATTGCTCTCTCTGTCTCTCCTATCCACCCGGTAACCATCATCTCACATAACTTTCTTCCACGTGACTCCATCTCGTATGTCCGGGCATAGCTTAATGAACTATATCTTATATAATAAATATTATGAATTTAATGGCATATATGTGAATACGGAAAATACAGTGACACGTGTAAAATGGGATCTTTTGAATGTCATATATATATATATATATATATATAACCCAGGTCTACGCTTGCATGGCCCCCACTGGCATGGTCAGTGGTGCTGAATTTTGTTATCCTTTCGCTAATTTTTAATGGGTAGGTTCCATGTTCTGATGAAGTTTTAATGAGTTGGTTTTGGTAGGTGGTACACATGGTTGCGATTAATAACTAGTATGGGGCCCATTGGGCCGTGAGAGGACGGGGGATCTAGACACCAAGTTTGCCTCATTAAGTACACACCATGGTTGGTTTGGTTGGGAATCTTAGGATTTACTCTAATAACTGTTTAAGAGGTTTGATTACAACTCCTTAAATCGCATGTTGAGGGGGGAAAACAAATTATTCGTTGATTATTATAATATTTATAGATCTGATTGCCAGCTTCTCCATCGCAGGTAGGCCGTAGGGGGGAATCTGTTATCCCAGCGTTTGGTTAGCCTATTAGCCTAGAGCTCGACGTCCTAGGATAGGGATAGCCCGGATAGGGATTTGTCAAATGTGTAGAGGTTTGGGTTGCAGCTTAATTATTCATGGATTAATGGGGTTGCTGCCAGGTTTTTTTCTGTTTTGATTTTTTTATTACTTATTTTGATTAGTTAAGCCTGAGGGCTGCATCAAAGTTTTAATGAGCTGGCAGGGTTTAGTTGGGTTTGAATGGTCCATGCTTTCCTCACCTCCCGCCCCCCTTCTATATAAATGGTGTTGATAAGCATGCATGTAATAATGTACGCTTGGCTAATAAATGTATGGCTCTTCCTAGAAACTTCCTCACTATGCAAGCTCTTTTTAACTACTCAATACCTAACATAATTAATTATGCGACGCTTTATCCGTACTTGTATTTCTTAATTTCTAGGATTTTTTTAATTATCCGTACTTGTATTTCTTAATTCCTAGGATTTTTTTAATTTCTATGAGTAGGTTTAAGAATGATTAAATTACGTTTTTTGTATCTGTATAGGTAAAATTCTCAAAACACCATATTAATGCCTATACTTTATAATTTTGGTACCCAAACTTAATATAATTTTCATATTCAATCATGCCGTTAACTCCGTTTTACCAACCTGACAATCCGGTCAGTCAGTCTCCCTCCCCTCTCTCTCTCTCTCTCTTCCGCTATCTCTCTCTTTCATTGCTTCATGCTCGCCGTCGAGAGGCTTGGACGTCGGAGAGCTCAGCGGCTCCATCTACCTCTCCCTCTACGCTGAGCACTATCACGTCGTCAAGGCCCTACTCTGTTGACATAAAGTTGCAAATCTACCGCAGGCTTCGGTTATGAGCTCATATATAGCTCCCCATGGTCATGGAGAACGGCACCATCAGAAAGAGAGATGTCCGTTGATTGACACTCGTTGCGTGACAAGTTTATCGTTTAATAATTGATGTTGTTCAGGCATGAGATCAAAATGAAGTGGTATTAACAGGTTCGGTACCAAAAACATAAATTGTAAATTATAAAGTAGGGTAAATTGTCATTTATTATCCTCAAGTTTTACAAAAATAACGATTAAGACCCTATGCTTTCAATTTTAACAAAGGTTAAAATATATATTTGGTACCTGAGTTTTCAGATAAATTTTTATGTGATACCCGTGTTTTCAAAAGTAAACATTGAATACCTATGTTTCTCGAACCATTTTTAATTAATGCCTCCGTCCACCTGTCGTCTGCCGGTCTAACGGCGGCCCGAACGAACCGGGGCGGACCGATCGGGTCGGCTGACCAGACCACAAACCGGATTAGTTCCCGCCTCGTGAGCCAACTTCCCACGCCCCCTATTCGTTGATCCCCCAACGGGCCCAACTACCCACATCTCCTCCCCCCCCCCCCTCCCCCCACCTCTCCTCTCCTCTCCTCTTCCTTCCTCTGGGGTCCGGCGGGTCGATTGCTAGGGCTAATCCCTAAGGTGAAGGGTTCCAGGAGGTGATCGGGATCATCGTCTCTCAAATCCAGGTGAATGGTCGTGGTTACATTCGTCTAGGGATAAGCTCGGTTTTCCAAGAGTTCATTTTTTTCCCGTTTTGAGCCGTGAT
The DNA here is from genome assembly GCA_963920575.1 of Narthecium ossifragum. Taxonomy (NCBI): domain Eukaryota; kingdom Viridiplantae; phylum Streptophyta; class Magnoliopsida; order Dioscoreales; family Nartheciaceae; genus Narthecium; species Narthecium ossifragum. The sequence goes on from OY986964.1 coordinate 35,238,429, forward strand.
CGATCGATTGTTATTGTTTGTTTTTGGGTTTTTAATCGTTGATTCCGTGATTGAATGTCACTGTGAAAGGAGACATTTTTTCATTGAGGGGCCAAGGGCCAGGGAACAATTTTTATAGGGATTATCTTATGCACGAAGGATTATCTTATGTATGAAAGCAAGCTCAGTGATTATCTTATGCTGTTAGTTAGTTATTTGATTATCTTAAGTTATGGCTCAATTTTTAACCCTTGCATTGATTCTGATGAAAGCAAACTATTAGTGATTATCTTATGTTGTTAGTGTGCTTAATACTTTATGTTTGATTATCTTATGTTGTTAGTTAGTTATTTGATTATCTTATGTTATGGGTCAATTTTTAACCCTTGCATTGATTCTGATGAAAGCAAGCTATTAGTGATTATCGTATGTTGTTAGTGTGCTTAATACTTTATGTTTGATTATCTTATGCTGTTAGTTAGTTATTTGATTATCTTATGCTATGGGTCAATTTTTAACCCTTGCATTGATTCTGATGAAAGCAAGCTATTAGTGATTATCTTATGTTGTTAGTGTGCTTAATACTTTATTTTTGATTATCTTATGTTGTTAGTTAGTTATTTGATTATCTTATGTTATGGGTCAATTTTTAACCCTTGCATTGATTCTGATGAAAGCAAGCTATTAGTGATTATCTTATGTTGTTAGTGTGCTTAATACTTTATCTTTGATTATCTTATGTTGTTAGTTAGTTTTTTGATTATCTTATGCTATAGGTCAATTTTTAACCCCTGCATTGATTCTGATGAAAGCAAGCTATTAGTGATTATCTTATGTTGTTAGTTAGTTATTTGATTATCTTATGTTATGGGTCAATTTTTAACCCTTGCATTGATTCTGATGAAAGCAAGCTATTAGTGATTATCTTATGTTGTTAGTGTGCTTAATACATTATGTTTGATTATCTTATGTTGTTAGTTAGTTATTTGATTATCTTATGTTATGGGTCAATTTTTAACCCTTGCATTGATTCTGATGAAAGCAAGCTATTAGTGATTATCTTATGTTGTTAGTGTGCTTAATACTTTATGTTTGACTGTAATGCCGCTAGGATGGACCCCAACACTAGGAAACCAAGCACATTAGAGCTAGAGCCTCCTGGAAGACCATTTGAAATCCACATTCATCATTCGGGTCAGTTAGTTATTGCTGACTTGGTGGCAAAATATGTTGGAGGGGTTGTGAATGTATTTGCCAATTGTGATGCTGATGAGTTGAGCTTATTTGAGTTTGTGGACATGATGAAGCAATTGGGACACCCTACATATGAGAGGATGTGGTATGTCATTCCTGAGTTAACCATGCACTTTGGGCTTAGGCCACTGATGTCTGATGATGATGTTTTGGATTTGGGAAAAAAAACAAGTCAGTTTGGTGAGGTTCATGTGTATTCTTAGCATGCAGTTATAGAGGAACCTGTCATTCTTTCTGACAAAGAGATTGAGAGGGAGTTGCAACATGAGGATAAGGGTGGTGGGGGCTGTGAGTGGGATGCTTTTCAAGTTGATTATGATAGCAGTGACTCAGATGCAATGAAGTATGACCCAGAGGTTGAGGGCAGTAGTGAGGATGCCGAGGATGAGGTGGACTATGCTCTTTTTCTGAAATCAAACTGTGGACACAATCTTGGAGGAGGTGATATTAATATAGGAGATGGAGGGGATGATCATGAAGCTGTTAATGAAGGTAATGGTGGTGCCTCTGAAACTGGAATGGGAGCTGGAGGGGAAGATGGAGCTGGTCATAGAACTGGAAAGGCTACTGCTGATGTTAGGGAAGTTGAGAATGCTGATAAGGGAGCTGGTCGTAGAAAGGGAAAGGAAAATGCTACAACAGAGGATGAGGAGTATATGAATGAAGCTGACATTGAAGACAATAATAGTGAGTATCTGCCAAGTGATGAGCTCATCAGTCTTTGTGGCTCTGATGATGACGAGGTCACTTCTTACCCACTGTTTAACGAAGACACTGACTTGTCTAGAAAGATAAAGCCAGTTGTGGGGACAAGATTCCCATCTCCAAAGGTTTTCAAGAACTATATGAGGGAGTATGTTGTCAGGGGAGGTTTCAACATCAAGTTCAACAAGAACACAAAGGAGAAGGTCTTAGCCATTTGTAAAGATGATTGTAAATGGAGGATCTATGCATCCAAAATGCAGAATCAGAAAACCTTCCAGGTCAAGACACTAAATGACCACCATACATGCAGCAGAAGCTACAGAAACCCTATGGTGAATTCAACATGGCTGTCCTACAAATACCTTGTTGATGTCAGGCTAGACCCTGATATTAAGCACAACCTAATAATAGCAAAGGTGAAGAAGGACTATTCAATTGACATTTCAAGAAGTCAGGACTTCAATGTAAGGAAGAAAGCTAGGGAGCTAATACAGGGAAGTTACAAAGAGCAGTATGGGAGGATAAGAGACTATTGTCATGAACTAATGAGAAGCAATCCAGGGACAACAGCAGTAGTCAAGACCAGTAGATCTCCTGATGGAAATCATTCAGTATTTGAGAGAGTGTACATTTGTTTCCAAGCATGTAAGCAAGGCTTTAAAGATGGTTGTAGGCCTTTGATTGGACTGGATGGTGCTCATCTCAAAGGTGAAATGGGTGGTCAACTCCTTGCAGCTGTTGGGAGAGATGGTAATGATCATATGTATCCAATTTGTTATGCAGTGGTGGAGATAGAAAATAGGGAGACATGGACATGGTTTCTAGAGTTGTTGTTGGCAGACATTGGGCCAATACAATAGAATAGGTGGACATTCATCACTGATCAACAGAAGGTGAGTTAATTTAACACCATATGTCTATTAATTTAACATCATCTCTTTTATGCTATTGTCTTTTATTGTTATTGTTTAATACTGTTTAACAATAGCATATGTTTATCAACTATTACTTTTTAATGCTATTGTCTTTTAGTGCATATGTTATCAGCATAAGATAATCAAATAGCATATGTTTAATGCTATTATCTTTTATGCTCGCTTTGTTTATCAGCATAAGATAATCAAATATCAACTATGTCTTTTAATGTCTTTCATGTATCTTTTAATGCTATTGTCTTTTCTGGCTTCCTCCTTGCATGAAAGACAATAGCATTAACAGCTTTGTTTATGCTAATGTTTTGCATGTATCTTCTATTGTTTTTTTATTGTCAATGCTATTGTTTTTCATGTATCTTCTATTGTTTTTCATGATTCTCTTATTTATCATTTAGGGTCTTATACCAGCTATGCAAGACCTTATGCCTGGTGTAGACCACAGGTTTTGTGTCATGCATCTTTATGCCAACTTCAGCAAGATTTATAAGGGTGTGATGTTGAAGCTGATTATATGGAATGCAGCAAGGGCCACAGTCAAAGAATACTTTGACAGTGTGATGCTAGAGATGAGGGATATAGAGCCAGATGGGTATAAATATCTGTATAAATTGACACCATCTTGGTGGTGTAGACATGCATTTGACTGCTTCCCTAAATGTGATCTCTTATCCAATAACATGTCAGAGGCCTTCAACAAATTTATCGTTGGTGCTAAAAGTAAACCCTTGATCACAATGCTAGAGGAAATTAGGATAAAGTTGATGGTTAGAATGAGGCTTAAGAGGGAGCAGATGCAGAGACTTGACTGTGACATTTGCCCTAGGATCCAACAGAAAATAGAAAGTGCTAAGGAAGCTACTAGAGACTGGACCCCTAACTTGTCTGGATATGGGGAGTTTGAAGTCACATATTTGGATGAAGGGTTCACTGTCAACCTAGATGACAAAACTTGTAGCTGCAGGAAATGACAGCTGATAGGGCTACCATGTGTCCATGTCATTGCATGTATCTTTCATGCAATGAGGAAGCCAGAAGACTTTGTAGCTGCATGGTGCAAGAGGGATACTTATATGAAAGCATACATATCCAACATTAAACCAGTCAATGGGGTCAAGCTGTGGCAAAGGATTGGGACTGACATCATACTGCCTCCAGCATACAGGAAGCAACCTGGAAGGCCCAAGAAGAAAAAAAAGAGAGGTTCAGAGGAAGGGCCAAGCACCAGTAAACTGAAGAAGAGATATACAATAGTAAAATGTACAAATTGCTGGCAGTGGGGTCATAATAGGAGAAGCTGTACAAGCCCAGCAATCCCCAAGCCAATCAAGACACCATCAGAGCCTAGAGTAAATTTCAGGACACAAAATAGAGGTGGGGCCCCCATACCACCTCCAGAGGCATCTCCAGTGTTTGGCAGAGGCAAGGCACAACCACATTACAATGTATAAACCTACAACTATGTGTTCTTAATACTTTTTTTTTCTTTTAATATTAGCTCTGACACTTATGCATCTGAACCCTACATGCCAGCAGTAACCCATTTGGACCCATGGGGAGAGGCAGAGGTGGTGTTGAGGTAACAGATTTATCCTATATGCATCTTTTAATGCATTAATCTATTAATCTTAGATGCATTCTTTTAATGCTATTAATCTACCTCATTATCTGAATTTATCCTAGATGCCACCACCACTACAGGGGGACCACACCCATGCACCAACCAAACATCCTTCAAGGCAACCATGGATACCTGCTGGAAGAGTGCCAACAACAAACAACAGCTACTGCTGATTGGGGGGGGGGGGCAGTAGGAGTGGGAAGAGGAGCAACACCAATAGCCAACAGAGGTACCATTACTCATGCTTTCAATACTATGCTTTCATCAGTATTGCATTCACAGCACATCTGTCTTGTGTTGCAGTCATTAATAGTTAGTTGCCCTTGCAGGGAATGTCATTGTAACAACAGTGGGGAGAGGTAGAGCAAGAGTGACAGTAAATGTTGCTGGAGTTCCTCCTATGGGGAGAGGAAGAGCAACATGTGAAAGAGGAAATGTGAGGGGAAGAGCATCAAAAGGTAGAGGTAGAGCAAGAGGGTCAGATGCAAGGGGTGTAGCAAGAGGAGTGAGACCAAGTGAAGCACTTCAAGAGGTTGGAGGAAATGATGCATTACCAAGCCAAGGTTGGACCCCAGTTCAACAGGATGCCTACATACCTGGGCCCAGTCAACCATCACCATCACAAACCCAAGGTGAATGGTCCCAGGTCTATGACTTTGAAGGCAGACCAATTAGTACTCCTTTCAAAACCCCCAATGTGAGGACCCGTCCCTCTACTCCTGGGTCGACCGGCTGGGTCAGGCCCGTGGCTCGTTGGTTTGCCTCTCGTCGAGCGCGCGATCCGGTGGATCGTATTGTTTCTTGGACCACAAGGGCAATTTCGTAAATTGTGCCTTGTTGGTTTGTTTCACACCCGCGTGTGCACACACTGGCCTTGCTTGTGTTAGTGTTTGTTTAGAATGGTTAGGTGAACCCGAGATCGGAAGATCTGAGCTTAGACTTGTGTTTTAGCCCAAGTTTGCCTTTTTGGGCGAAGGAGATCGATCTGGATTGCTAATGAGATCGATCTGGCTAGCAAGCCAGATCGATCTGACATGCTTTGGAGATCGATCGCTTAGTGCAGAAGGTTTTGGGGCTGTTTGCGGCTCGGGAGCGATCGATCGGACTCGTGATCAAACAGTCGGTGGCTTTTCTTCTCTTCCGCGATGACGAAGCCGACCGTCGTTTTCCCCTGTCAGGGGAGGGAGGACTTTCCCTCCCCTCCCCAGGCTTTCCTCCGGCTTTCCTGGCTTTCCCCCGAGCTTTCCCTTCTTCTTCTTCCCTCTCTTCTCTTCTCTTCTTCTTCCTTCTTCCTTTCTTTTCCCGCGGTGCTCTGCTTCTTCTCTTCTCCGCCGGCGAGCTTCTTCTTCGCCGTTCTCCCTCCTCCGACCACCAAATTGGGTGTTCTAAAGCTTGTTCGATTCGTGGAGACGAGAGGAAGGTTGCTGAGGTGGTTTGAGGTCGTGTTGGCGACTGGTTTGCGAGGGATCAACCGAGGAATGCGTTGTTGGGTAGGTTCTTCTACCTACATGTGTTCTTCAATGGGTTTCGCGTGATCTAACCGTTGGATCTGTTGATCCTCATGCTTGTAGATGTTTCTTACCTATTAGAATAACTGATTTGAGTTTCATGTTGATCAGTTGAGATTTGAGTAGGTTTTATGCAAGATTAGTCTCGGATTTCTGGTTTTCTGCTATTCTTGAGAAACAACCGGCTTGCGGCGAGTTTTCCGGCCGGCGAGTACACGATCTTAGCTTTTGATAAACATAAGAGATGTGCATCTACTTGTTATCTTTCCATTCCATCTTGTTTCGTATTTTTCCGATTTTTCTACGATTTCTTATGATTTGTTTGCTGGAGGGCTGCGTTGCAGCAATTAAAGGGTAAGTTGGTTTAACCAGCGATTTTTGATTAATGTTTCCCATTAATCCAACCGTTGGATGATTCTGGATTTTGGATATGTTAATCCATACATGTAGCTCTACTGGTGGTTAAGTTGGATCTTGAATCCGACATTGTTTGAATGTCGGATCGACCAGATCAAATAGCCTCTAGTAGAGAACATTTGGTGTTTTTAAATATAATATTATATGTCGAATTATAATATTATATTTCTACTGTTCATGAGCGGTTTTCGGGGTTGCTTCCCGTTGCAGGAGTCTGCGGTCGACGGTCATGGTACCATCGTAATGCCGGGACCCGCTGCTGATCGGCTGGCAGCGGTTGGTGGTACCGCTGCAGCGATACAGTAGACTTATATGATGTTTGCCATACTGTTGCATGCCTATCTCCTGTTTGTGTATGTCATAGCATGCATTGTTGATTGTGCATTAGTTGCATTGGTTAGGGCGTGGGTGATCCTTGGGTCGCCATCCCGAGGCTGGAAGCTCGGACTTAGCCCTAGGACCGGGGTTGGGTAGTTTGGAACCGGTTTGAATTGTGGTGTCCAGTCGATTCGATGATAGGCTTAGATGACTAGAGCACTTATGGCTTGATGATTGTAGAGGTCGTGTCGGCCTCGAGTTGGATCTGAGGGGTAGCCGGTGTCCGGTTCTTCTTAAAACTCTTGAGTAGAGGATTTGCCTACTCAGTGGTGTCTCTTCCCACCAAACAGTGTTCAGTGTCCTGTTGAGAGTTAGCAGTGTCGTTTGCTGCTACTGAGTGTGACCTGACATGTGACCAGCTCGGCTGGAAGACCATGATCGTGGGCCTCATGGACACGCGGTGGGGTTATGGGACCCCTGTATACACCCAGATTCCACTTGAGGGCGACACTGTTGCGTTTCCCTCTTCCTTCTGTGTGTCGTAGTGTAGATCCCTACTGAGCTTAGTGCTCACACCTACCCGGGCTGCGTTTTGCAGGTGCAGGCGTCAGTTCTTCCTCCGTGGCCCCTACCGGGCAATTGGACGGCGGTGCGGCGGCGCCTGGTGGCTTTTGATAGGTGGCAATATTTACTGCTTTTACCCTTATGTTAGTTAGTCTCCTACGGGAGTGGTATTGTATTTTGGATCTTCCCCTCTCCGAGGATTTGTATATTAAATACACTTGAGTTTTTAATCTGAGGTTCGAGGTTTTGCTAATTAATATTGTTTTATTTGAGGGTGCTTTGGTGAATTGCTAGGGAGACCAATAGGTTAGAGGGAACCCTCGTCGTTCTTTTTCCGCGTTTGTTAGGTTCCGGTTCGCGTCGCCCGGCCCGGTTGGGCTTTCGCGGGTCGGGGCGCGACACCCAAAGTATCTACCAGGAAATGATGCACTAAGGAGCAGCTGGTTTTAATTTTTTTTTTGGACAAACTGCAAGCTAGGCAGCACAAACAATTTGAATGACATGCCTCTTTTTTGTGTACATGGCAGGAAATGATGCACTAAGGAGCAGCTAGTTCTGTAATTGACATGTCTGTGTCTTGTAGATGTGCATATTTTGTAATGTGGGCTTGTAGATGTGCAAATTTTGTAATGTATGGCTTTGTGGGATTTTATAGCAGTAGGTTGTGTATGCCTTATGTGTTACTGATTTCCTAAGCCTTATTTTGTAATGTATGGCTTAGTGTTACTGATTTACTGCAATGTATGGTTTTATAGCAGTAGGTTGTGCAATGCATGGTTATTTCTTCTGTTCTACTGCAATGTATGGTATTGTTGCCAGGTTTATGTTCTAGTGTTACTGATTTACTGCAATGTATGGTTTATGGTATTGCACTGCAATATCTTATTTTGTATCTACCAGGTTTGTGTATCTGTCAGGTTTGTGTTTTAAACATCATGTTCATTAACAAAACAAAGGGGATACAAATATACACTGACACAAGGACACTAACAAAGCATACAAATCCAGATTAGAACATGAATCCACACTAGAACATAACAAACCCTAGGATGACACACAACAAAACAATGCCCAGCCACATCAATCAATTTCTGTTTTACATGTTTTTCACCTCCAACAACAGTCTACTAACTTCATCTTCTCTATTCTTGCAGCATGTCCTCCACATCTCAACTTGAGCCAAGTATTCTGAGTCCCTGTGCTTCAACTGCTTAAGTTCATCTTCCAAGGACTGCATCTCAGCCATGGTCTTCATCCGCACTAATTTATCTTCCAGGACAGCCATCTCTGCTCTATTCTCCAAGGTTTGTATCTTCGCCTTCAATTTGTTGATCACTCTTTTCCCACGTTCACAAATGTCCCCATCAATCCATAAGAGGTAATCACATCCACCCTATAGAAATTCAACAGTTAGCCTATCTTAGAAATTCAACAATTAGGCAACAGAAATTCACATTCAGGGTTAGCCAATCTTAGAAATTCAACTGTTACCGTCATGCGTGAGCATCCATAGAATTTTCTTTCAGGATTGGCTTCAGTCTGGGCGATCTTCAGTACTTATCTCCGTCCACAATAACACAGTGGATAAGTTGAGGAAGTTGTCGAACCAGTAGAAGACATAGGGGACTAGGAGGAGAGCTGCCGTGCTGGAGGAGAGCTTGCCGTCGAAGGAGGAGAGCTGCCGTCGACTAGAGCGCTGCCGAGCTGGAGGAGAGCTTATCGTGGAGGAGAGCTTGTCGTCGAAGGAGGAGAGCTGTCGTCGACTGGAGCGCTGCCGAGCTGGAGGAGAGCTTGCCGTCGAAGGAGGAGAGCTGCCGAGCTCCCAGGGCATCTAAAACATCGAAACCCCAACTCAACTTATCCTCTGGCTCGCGGGAAGAAGGAGGTTGTCCGGTCACGTGTAGGCACGTGACCGGTTCGCTCGGGCCGCCGTTAGACCGGCAAACGGCATGTGGACGGAGGCATCAATTAAAAATGGTTCGAGAAACATAGGTACTCAATGTTTACTTTTGAAAACACGGGTATCACATAAAAATTTGCCTGAAAACTTAGGTACCAAACGCATACTTTAGCCTTTTAACAAATAAGGCCTTGAACTTTTTAAAAGCTTTCAATCCGGGACATCAGCTAACGTCCGTCGCCCATCTAACGGCTACTTGTCACGTGCCCGTCACGGCTTCCGAAGGAGTGATCTCGAACTAGCTCAGCCATAGGGCCCGTCGGACATGATGCCGGCCGTGAGGGGGGGATGGACGGGGTTCCGTCGGTGAGGAGGAAAGGAGCTTGGACGGGGTTCCGTCGATGAGGAGGGGCATTGGGAGGTTGGAGCGGTTTCGTGGCGTCGTCGGGAAGGGAGGAGGCGTCGCTGGCGATGAGGACGTCGGGAAAGGGGAGGGGTTGTGGGTGAGCTCGTCGGGGTCGCCGGAGGTGGACGTGGTTTGTCGCCAGAGCTTGGAGGTCCTACGGCGGCGGCGGATGAAGGGGAGGTCGAGGAACGCGGGTGGCCGCGGCTTCACTGGAGAAGGAGGGAACGGCTGCGGGGCTCGCCGGGGTGATGCAGCCGTGTAGCGCAGCCCGGAAAGAGGGGGGGTGACTGAGGCCAGATCTAGCAAGGAAACGGTGGTGGAAGGGTCGCGGTGTCGAGGGAGCCCCAGATCTGGTGTTGGATGGGGTTGGGAAGGGCGACGACGGTGGTCTTTACTGGTGGCGGCGCTGGATCCGAGAGAGGAAAGGAGCTTGGACCGGGTTCCGTCGGTGAGGAGGGGCGTTGGGAGGTCGGAGCGGTTTCATGGCGTCGTCGGGAAGGGAGGAGGCGTTGCTGGCGATGAGGACGTCGGGAAAGGGGAGGGGTTGTGGGTGAGCTCGTCGGGGTCGCGGGAGGTGGACGTGGTTTGTCGTCAGAGCTTGGAGGTCCTGAGGCGGCAGTGGGTGAAGGGGACGTCGAGGACCGCGGGTGGCCGCGGCTTCACTGGAGAAGGAGGGAAGAAAGAGGGGGGGGGGGTGACTAAGGACACATGGGAAGACGACCTGCGAGGCGTCGGGATCGCCGGCTGCGGGGAGAATGAAGGAGGGTGGAGGCACTCGCCGGGACTTGGGCGGCATCGGATGAAGGAGGGTGCGAGGAGAACGAAGGAGGGTGGAGGCTGTGGGAGACTCACCGGGATTAATGGCGGTCGGGGATGAGAGAGGAGGATGGAAGTTGGCCGGATCTATTTCCTCCTCCGCCTATTAATTGTCGCATGGCGGGCACGTGACTAGGTAGCCGTTAGGATGGACGACGGCGTCAGGGTGATGTCTCGAATTAAAAGGTTTAAGGAAGTCTAAGGCCTTATTTGTTAAAATTAAAAGCATAGGGTCTTAATCATTATTTTTGTAAAATTTGAGGGTAATAAATGACAATTTACCTTATAAAATACTAGATGGCCCCCGTGTCACATGGGAGGGGTAATTACCCACCCAAACTATCCCCCCTCTCTCTCTAATTCGGTTGTTCTTCCCGACATGAATTTATCTACGCCCACGTATGTGAAATATACAACTCAGATGTGTCATATGTCATGTCATAAACACTCAGATGATGACTTATACGTCACGTCATAGAACGTTACTTTACAAGAAAGATATGGGTATTATTGTGATATTTTAAAAATTTTACATGTACCAAAAACATAATATAGCATTTAAAAAAAACGGCTGACGTACGTACTCAATGGATTGATAATATAGACCAATTTTGGTCTTTATTATCAGCTCAGTGGTGAGTTTAATATGAATAGATGCTTCTATTCTCTTACATTAGAAGTGAGGCAGTGAAGGTTGGTGGATTTAATAACTGTACAATAGAATTTAAGCACGAAATATGATAACAACAAATAATAGTAGTTAGTTCCCTTTCAATCTTAAACTGGTAATAATTTATAAGACCTGTTTGTTTTATCTATTTGGCTGGATTACCTTCAAATCAATTTGCAGCTCCTGTTGACATGGTTGGATTAAATAAAGTCTATACTTGGCTTGTCCAGTCAAATACTACAATCTGGAACATTAAACCACCAAGCTATGTTTCTTTAAAATTCGTAAAATACTTTTATCTGGTGGAAATTATGTCTAATAGCGTTGCCATTTATGACTTATAAGTTGTCATAATCTATTAATCTGGGACGTGGCAATCCTAGAAGCCACAAATTGGTTGGCTACGCCCAGATCTGGCCCAAACCCAACCTAGTTGCATACTGGACTGAACTCTAGTAGGTAATTATGGGCTCGGGTCCGTTAATCTCGCCCAAAACAAGCCCAGTCTAAGCGGGGCTTGGGCCACATCTCGAGTCAGGCCAAGCCTTTTGCCAGCTCTTAAACCTCATTGATAACATCCAGTCCACGAGCTAGCTGGGCTGGCGATGATCCTAAGAGAGAAGCCCACTAAGTGACTCCCAGTCACCACTTTTAAGCGAGATTAAAAGTTACTTACAACTCGAGAAATTAGCCTCAAGACTCCAAGGATGTAACGAGATCTTTTAGAAATCAGCTCATTTGGTTGTAAGGATAAGCAATGCTTGAACAAGACAAAACTAGAATTGCAATATTAGTTTAGATTCTATATTCATACGAGTTTTTGGTACTTGTTGGAGACGTATAAAATCATATTTGTGATGTTTTACTCGCATTTGCATCTTACCCCTTTTTTAATATATTTTTATTTCTTGGATTGAAGCAGATAATTCGCTTACCTCAAAAAAATTAATTAATTAACATGTAAGGCAAATTTTTATTACTGAAAATATGCTATAATCTTAAAACATAGATTTACCATAAACTTGCAATCATTGAACATGTCATACAGTGCTTCTACTCACTGGATATATCCAGAACCATTCCCACAAATCGCTCCAAAAAATACGGAGACAACATAACCCCACATCACTGGTTCAATGAGCAAAGTTCTGGTCAGTTCATCTAAAAACCATTTAGTTGCTAAGAGTAAAAGAAGAAATGAGCTACATAGAAAGTCTTACTTTTTTTTTTTTTTTTGGTAAATTACTCTCCATAAAACGGATGTTATTTTTTTTTAAATATTTAACAGTATTAGAAAAAAACAAATATTAAAATGTCTCGCCTTCCAACATTTTCAGAGGCAAAAAAAAAGTAATTGTAGCTTAAATGCGAGACAGATTGTCTTACTTTTCACTACTCTTTTCGTCATCTAAATCCCAAAAATTGAACCATAATTCAGAAACTTAGTAGACATGTCATTCAAATATAGAATTCAAAAACTTATTTGGCTTTTTTTCAACCAAACACCTCAGTGTTCGAGGGTGCGTTTGGCACCGATGGAATGGAATTACGGAATCATCCGATCATCATCCGATTGTTGATGTATTTGACAACACTCAAAACTTGGGCCCGTTTATCCTCATTTGTCCCCATTTTTTCATCAAATATCAAAACAATAATTACGGGACTATTACTATTCCACCTATCATATTCCTCTCTATTTTTTATTATCTCCATTCCTTAACCTCATTTTTTCTAACCCCATTTAACCATATCCCCTCTTAACCCCACTTTTAGACTTCTATCCTCTCGTACCAGACGGGCCATGAACGAGTGAAATCTGCCGAGCTAACAGTTACATTTTTCCGAAATCGGGGGGCGTCCACTCGAATCGAGCCGACCCCGCGATTCTCTCGGGTTCCGCGGAATCGTATCCGCCTACAGTACTCCTATCCCGGAGCCACAAACCCAAGACTCCGTTTCCAGAGAGACCCGCAAATAGACCAAGAGAAAAGACACCTCATCGTAAATGGGAGATAGTTACACCTCATTGGGAGGCAGGCAGGGCCAGGCAGGGGTGTGTACTACCATGGTGCCTTTAACCGTCGTCACTCATAATAATCTGCGCACTTCCATTGGGGTGCACACATTGTGGACCCAAGTTTGGCACTTTTGTTGGGGACATGAGAACCACATCACATGATGTCTGCGGTCAACATGGGCCACGGCCCACGGACGGATTGTGTGGCTCACATTGCTTGTCAAATTGAGGAGACACCCATTTGTCGTGAGGTATTTTTAGTGCCATTCCCATCAGCCACATGCAACGCTCGAACAGGGGAGCCATGATAATGGTGGAGTTTGTTCTTCTTATCATTGAGAGAATGAGAGTGAACAATGGAGAAGACTTTGGACTATTTTGGAATAGATTGGATATCCAGTTATCCACCATGGAAACTAAATCAATTAAAACCTACGTGTCATTACCCAGTTGGCAATAACTGGCCTTTTCATGTTAGGGTGCAACCAAACGGACCAATGGGCGTCTTTGGATTGCCAAGAGCGGGCGTAAACTCAGTTTTTTTTTTGGAGTGAGTCCAGCTAGCTATTTGAGGTGTTTGGTTGGATTCATAAGTGACTGGACTGAATCCAAACCAGTTCCACCAAAATCCCACCGCATTCTGGCACCGAAAGTCGTTGAACTTGGCGTTAGTTCAGAATTTTACTTGAAAACATCTTTAACCCACTCCACTCCACTCCCCTTCACGTAATGCCACTCTAACCATGTGAAAACTAGGGTTCTTCACCATCGGCTCCCATCTTCTTTCTCGTCTCGATCTCATTGGATCTTCGGCTCTCCATGCCATGTTCTTCTCCACCCACACTTGTTTGTCACTCTCCGGTGGTAGATTTGAAGGTCGGCCCCTCCAGTGATAGATTCGAAGGTCCGCAGCCCAAGCAGTGGCGAATTCAGGATTTATATGAAGGGGGGACGACTTTAATAGAAAAAATTTACAATAGAAGAAAATATATAAATAAATAATTAAAAAATTTAAAATAAGCATCTTATTACAGTACCATATCTATAAAAGTAAACAATTACAATTGTTTCATCCGAGTTTTCATATTTTGATAGTATTGTATAATATCTTCATTAGGAACATCGTCAAAATTTTCTTTCTCTAAGCAATTAATAAATTATTAAGGGGGTCAAATCTAATTTGGAAAGGGGGGAAATTAAATATTATATATATATATATATATATATATATATTAGATAGGTTTTTTTTTGCTAGCCCCACCTCAATATGTGGATCCGCCAGTGAGCCCAAGGAACCTTCTCCTCTTCTTCCTCATCTCGATCTCACTGGATTTTCAGCTCTCCATGGCCCTGTTCTTCTCCACCCACGTGTGTTTGTCACGCTCCGGTGGTAGATATGAAGACCGGCCCCTTCGGTGCTAGATTCGAAGACCCTTTCCTCCTATGACACCAGGACCCTAATCCCTACACGATTTCTTCAGGTTTTGACACAATGTCTCTGTTTCTAAAGCCGTTCTATGGTTTTTCATGCTTTTGTTTGTCTTGAGATATCACTTAGAGCTGGATTCTTTCTAATTTCTGAAGTGATTTGTTGGATTCGTGGAATTTCATTGATATTTTTAGTACATGGTTATATTAATTGATGGTTTTGTTGGTTTATGTTTCATTGCTTATTATATCTTGAGGAGATGATGGTGAAATGACGGTGTGAGGGGAAATGCTATTCAAACACGATCATCTGAGAGAAATGGCTTAGTGATTTGAATGACTAAATTTGTTAAGTAGTCAATTGCTACCACAAAAAGATAATGATGATCCAAATTCTAAGCCCTTGTCTTTTTATACACGACCGTAAAAGATGAACATCGCGATCGATAGTAATATTGAAGAGTTGTATATATTGTAGAGGTGTATGTATGTACTAAGAATTGATTGTTATCGTATAAGTTGTACTTCTGAAATCAAGGGTTGTTGTATGTATTGTACATGTGTTTCTATGTACAAGAAAAAAATATTGTCATATAAGTTGTACTAATGAAAATCAAAAGTTGTATGTATTATATAAGTGACGAGTGAACTCTTCATTATTGTAGTTATGGAAATTAGAAGTTGTATTCATGAATATATGTGAGTAATTGCCGTATAAAGACTCATAAATATACATGATGTACTTTGAAACATACAAGTTGAACTTTTCAAGTTTTTTCCCTTCACATGTTGTACTTTTGAATTTCATCCATGTATAATAATATGAATAATTGCTATGTAAAGGATGATTTTTGTTCTAATTTTGAAAACATACAAGTTGTGTTATTGAAAAATACAAATTCAATTATCATTTCTGTATTTGAAAAATGAGAATGACAGCGCTTACCGATGGAAAACCCAAGCCAACTTGATTTTAAAAATATATGCCGGATGCTAGTGCCAAACCAACAATATTGTAGCTGAATAATTACACATATATTGCCATATACATAGCACAAGGGATGAAAAAATAAGTAGCATATATGATACATATATCGCACAACCACATCACCCAACTTGCCAATTAAAGTCAAGGTTTTACCCAATTTAAGTGCTTTATACAAATGATTACTAAAATTAAATACTTATTACATCATCATATTGTGAATATGCGTACAAAAGATTTATAATACATCTTATGCATGTAACATACGGTATGCTCACCATTGACAGTAGAGGATGACCATAGCCTCACTCCAAGCATCAACTAAGCACTCAAACTCAAAAAATCTCAAAATTCAGCCTCCAATCCAGCAGCTACCAAATAACAGAAAGTGCTAGAACTATAAGAATTTAGCATCCGCTCCAGCAACAGCCAAACATCAAAGACTGACAGCTCATCACAGAGAAACTCACTCGGCTGAACTCACCCATTATAAAGTTTCTCTAGCCCGGCCTCCTCCTCTGCAACCAAACATGCCTTACAAGTGGAAAAGGCAGCGATGGTTCAGCGGCTTTGGACGCTGTTCTATTGTAGGTATTGTAAGTTGTGTCTGGTTTGTATCTAGCCTTTCGGCCGAATTAATCAAACAAAAAAAGCTACTCGCATAAATCCCCTTCCAAAAATTTAAATTTCAAACGATGTCAATTCTAAAGAGCAAACCTCCACCTGTGCCTCTCGCTTGTCTGTCCGCCACGTGTCACATCCATCCTCCTGCCACCGTAACTGACCGTTTAAGCTCCCCGCATGGAACCGTAACGCCAACCCAGACGCCGTCGCCCACCGTTCCCAGCGCCTTCCAGATCCGGGCCCCACCGAGCGCTACGTATCACTCTCTCTTCCAGCCACGCCCTAAAAAGCCAGCTTGGGGACCCACCTGGCCACAGCGGCACAGCGGTTCACGCTCCCGACGAGCTCCCCGTCCCAATCACACCCCTCCACGTGCCCCTCCCACCTCTTTATAAATATTCCCCCGGCTCTCCCCAGCGAGGAATTCCTATAACCACTGCTTTTAGAGAGAGAGAGAGAGTAGAGATAGGAGAGGAGAGGAGAGGAGAGGAGAGAGTTTTAGTTTTATAGTCATTCTCTCTCTTCTCTCTAAAAGCTAGCTTTTTTTTAGAAGAAAGAGTTACAAAACCCCCCAGTTTTTTCTTCTTTTTTTTCCCTTATATTTCTTTCTAGTGAGAGAAAGAAGAAGAGAGAAGAGAAAGATGTTTGTAGAGAAGTTTAGAGTTGAGAGCCCCAACGTGAGATATGGGGAGGAGGAGATCCACTCGGTGTACCCATACGAGACCACCGAACTCACGCACGAGATCAGAGATGGGTCCTACCAATGGGTGGTCAAGCCCAAGACCGTCCGATACGAGTTCAAGACCAGCACCCGACTCCCAAAGCTCGGGTACCCCCATTTTTTGTTTACACGAAAATGAAAAATCTCTTAAATTCTTGGAAAAAGTGGCATTTTTTGGATTATGGTTTTTTTTTGGTGGGTTTTTTTTATAGGGTGATGCTGGTGGGATGGGGTGGGAATAACGGGTCCACGCTCACGGCTGGTGTTATTGCCAATAGAGAGTAAGCGATTAATCTCTTGTTCTTGTTGTTGTTGTTGTTGTTGTTGTTGTTGTTGTTGTTGTTAATGGTGATTTGGGTTTGTTATTAATGGGGCTGTTTTGAAATTTAATGGTGGTTAGGGGGATCTCATGGGCTACCAAGGATAAGGTCCAGCAAGCCAACTATTTTGGATCACTGACTCAGGCCTCAACCATCAGGGTTGGGTCCTTCAATGGGGAGGAGATCTATGCTCCTTTCAAGAGCTTGCTTCCTATGGTATAAGATTCTATGTTCTTTAATTGATTTGCTAATTCTTGTATTTTTATGGCGTTTTTTTTCTTGATTTTTAGTCAATTTTTAGATATTCTGGCATTATTCGGCATGGTTTCATGTGGTCTGTGCTTCGCTAGAAATTAGAAACCAGAAACCATTGATTAAAGCATCAGCGTACGAGGTTTCCTTTTGTATTGTAAACACAATCTATCATCATGTCAACATATGGCTTTTATTAGCAAACAAGTCTTTATTATGGAAGACACTGTAAAAATCGTTTTTTTTATAAAAATTTATTATCGAGTTCTTACTTAGTATATGGTATAGCAAAGTCTCCGTATTTAATGGCGGAGAAGAGGAAATTTAAAGAACTCTTGTGCATTGAACTGAGTGGTAGATGCCTTAAGAAGTTAGCACATTGGGGATGCCCAGTAATTAATTATTATTTTTTTGTAATTGGTTTTCTTTGCTGTTGCTCAGGTTAATCCTGATGATATTGTGTTTGGAGGATGGGACATAAGCAACATGAACTTGGCTGATTCCATGGCCAGAGCCAAGGTGCTGGACATAGACCTCCAGAAGCAGCTGAGGCCGTACATGGAATCCATGCTCCCCTTGCCTGGAATCTTTGATCCGGATTTCGTTGCTGCAAACCAGGGTTCGCGTGCCAACAATGTGATCAAGGGGACCAAGAAGGAACAAGTTGAAAAGATCATCAAAGATATTAGGTACCAAGTTCATTGTTTTATCTGACTTATGTGTTTTTTTTTTAGGTTTGGAAAAAATATGTGATCAATCTAGTTGCTGGTGAGTAATGTGAGAGTTGTTTCATGTGGCAGGGAATTCAAGGATAAGACCAAGGTGGATAAGTTGGTGGTCCTGTGGACTGCAAACACCGAGAGGTACAGCGATGTGATCGAGGGGCTAAACGACACGACGGAGAACCTCTTGGCGTCATTGGATAAGAATGAGAAAGAGATTTCTCCGTCGACCTTGTATGCTCTCGCGTGCATCATGGAGAACGTTCCTTTCATCAATGGGAGCCCACAGAATACCTTCGTGCCTGGTAATGCCACATATATCTACATCCCCGGTGTTCTTGAACTCTAGCAATCATTGGCTCATTGCCATGCTAAGATAGATGTATATGTTCTTTGTTCTTTCTACTCTTTCTGCAGGGCTGATTGATTTGGCAATTAAGAGGAACAGCCTAATTGGTGGAGATGACTTCAAGAGTGGACAGACAAAGATGAAGTCTGTTTTGGTGGATTTCCTTGTGGGAGCTGGGATTAAGGTATTCAAATTTGCACTGCATTTTATGATGAATATTTACATTGTGACAGGTGAAGTAAAATGTTACTTGAAAGCATGGTGATAGGTGAAGTGAAATGTTACTTAAAAGCTTGGTAGGCCTAACTGCAGGATCTTTATAGTGATATGTATAATAATGCAAGTGATGCAAAGTGTTTTAATCTGATGCTAGTCATAATTCTTCTTGGGTTCTTTCTAATTCACGAGTTTTAAGTTAAATTCAGTTCTTTTCCCTCAATGAAAATGAGTATCCTGTTTTCTGTATTTTTTCAGAGTCAAGAACATTGTGCATAATTATTTCACAATGTGCTAATTTCATGCTGCGAACTGTGGGTGCTCATTAACTTGATGAGGATTTCCATGGAATTTATGTATCTTTTGTTTCAACTTTTCCAGCCAACCTCTATAGTTAGCTACAACCATCTCGGGAACAACGACGGCATGAACCTCTCAGCACCGCTAACATTCCGCTCAAAGGAAATCTCCAAGAGCAATGTGGTGGATGACATGGTCTCTAGCAATGGAATCCTCTATGAGCCTGGGGAGCATCCTGACCATGTTATTGTCATCAAGGCAGGCACCACTAACCTCTCATCTTATAATTCCATGGCCGAAGCTTAGCTTAACAGCTTAAAAATTGATTGGTCTGCCAATACTTGCAGTATGTGCCGTATGTGGGGGATAGCAAGAGAGCCATGGATGAGTACACTTCAGAGATTTTTATGGGAGGGAAGAGTACCATCGTACTGCACAACACCTGCGAGGACTCGCTGCTCGCTGCCCCCATCATACTAGATCTGGTTCTGCTGGCTGAGCTGAGCACTAGGATTCAACTCAAAGCTGAGGGGGAGGTATCTTTGTTCACGTCTTAACTAATTTGGCTCATTTTGTTCTTCATTGGAATTGTATTTTTCACTCAATTCTTTTGCATGCAGGGAAAATTCCACTCCTTCCATCCTGTGGCTACTATCTTGAGTTACCTCACCAAGGCCCCGCTTGTAAGTCTTGAGAAGTTTTCATCCTTGGGTTTTTTTGTTCCCGGGATATCCTTACACAGAATTCAACAAATAATGCATGAAAAAATATAAAAATGTTAATTCTGTTCTCATTTTTTTAATGTATAATCTAATTTTTTTCTTAACAAATATTGAAGAGAGTTGCACTCAGCTTGTTTTGTTGTTACAAACAGGTTCCTCCAGGCACACCTGTGGTGAATGCACTCTCAAAGCAGAGGGCTATGCTAGAGAACATCATGAGGGCTTGCATTGGCCTGGCCCCGGAGAACAACATGATCCTGGAATACAAATGAAGACCTCAAGAGCCAGAGTCCCTCTTTTTTTATTGTTTAGACTGGATATTGTCCTCTTATATGTATGGTGGCTTGTGCCTCTGTCTCAAGTTTCTAAAGCTTGACTTGTGAAGCCATGTCCCCTGTACCTTCTCACTT
The DNA here is from genome assembly GCA_963920575.1 of Narthecium ossifragum. Lineage (NCBI taxonomy): Eukaryota > Viridiplantae > Streptophyta > Magnoliopsida > Dioscoreales > Nartheciaceae > Narthecium > Narthecium ossifragum. The sequence continues at coordinate 35,258,588 of OY986964.1, forward strand.
CATAATTTCTGATGAAGGGGCCTTTTAGTAGTATATATCTGTTGTGTGAGATATCTGGTTTCAGTTTGTCCCTCCTGTTGTTATTGTTTGGTTACTCTGCTCAATGATCTCAATCTTGGGAAGTTTAACTATGTGACTATCTTTAAACTGAAATGTGGCACAAAATATACTTCCAGAAACACCACCCATACTAATAAGATGGATCTATTAGGGAGGATTCTGCAAAAATGTTAACCTGATAGCTCAAACCTCAAATGAGCATTTTTCTTTTTAGGAAGGTGCTAATCAATAGGAGCAGCTCCTCAACTCTTGGCTATAATGGCGGTCTAAAATAACTACCTGGATCTCGCAGAGAGATCTCAGGAGTGAATCATGACTAGTGAAACAGCCACCTCCTCTTATATTCATGCCAATGGTCTTCTCTTTAGTGCTTAGGATTGTTGTTGAGCTCTGGCAGCAACAATGGCCAAGCTTTTGTTCATCTTATGCACCTTGGCCTTGTGGTCTCTCTCGGCCGCCGCTCCCTCGCCTCCGACTACCGGCTGTTCAACTGTCATCCTGGACATGCAAGACTGCTTGACATTTGTGATTGTAGGCAGCAATGAGACCAAGCCCGGCCCTGGCTGCTGCAAGGGCATTGCCGCCGTGGTCAAGACGAACGAGTCGTGCCTTTGCGCCGCTCTCAAGCAGGCGAAGGATATGGGACTTCATCTTGACTTGACTCGGGCCCTGGCGATGCCCGGCTACTGTAAGGTGTCGGCGCCGCCGATCAGCGACTGCGGAAGTATGCTATCAACTTCTCCTATATAGTGATTCCAGTTGATAGGAATTTAAAGTTTGTAGAAAATTTTAGTTTGAGAAGTCTGACAGCAACACCTTTGATTCTTGTTTTCTTGCAGTTACAGGCCTTCCAAGTCCAGCCCCTGGTATGATGTTTCTATTTCATTAGCAATCTTATTGTAAAATTGTGTTGATCGATCTCTTGTTGTACTGTAACTTTGCAGCTCCATCTCCAGCGCCGGCGCCATCGCCGGCTGAGCCGCCAACATCTCGGGCGCCGGCCCCTTCTCCCTCGAATGCCCGGAGGCTGCTGCCGGTTGCTCTTGCAGTCCTCGTTGGCCATGCACTAGTGGCCTTTGCATGCTTGTGAATATCCCAGAGCTTTGATTGAGAAAATAAGTTTAGATTCTCTGACTTGTGCTGCTCTGCATTGTTGTTTCGTTGATGGGAGTTTGTATTGCTCGAGAGTCGCAGAGTATCTGAATATGGAGATTTTTTCCTTCTTTTTTTAAGGTATCTTTGATGAGAATATTCTTTTGATAGCTTTTGGTGAACATGGGCACTCTTTTTTTTATATTTTTTTTAAGGATTCCTCAAAATAAATATATAAAAAAAACTTGTAGGCAAAAATCAGAAGAGAGGTAACCTCACTCCGGTCAATGCATCTCACATATAAGTTTGAGCTTTGGCAGTGTTCTCGAGAACCTTCCGGCTTCCACATAGCAAGCAATGCATGTGAACCACACTACACACACTCTAAAAAGAGAAAAAAGAGTGACTCAAGAGAATAATATTATTCTACATCAGATATGATTTCCCCATTCTTACTTGAATTTGAAAACCCTTCCAACAAAATCATATAAGAGAGGAAATTACATGATTTCCTAATTTAACTAAAGTTAAAAAGCTTTCTAAAGAGAGAGGGAGAGCTCTTTAGAAAGGGTCTTTTTGGAGTGGGAGGCAGCCCATAATTTCCACATTTTATATAAATTTCCCATTTTTACTCAAATTTGAAAACCCTTCCAATAAATCATACACAGAGAGAGAAAATTGTATGATTTCCTAACTTAACTAAAGATTAAAATCTTTTCCTCCATAGATAAAGGTTTTAAAGAGGTGGGTGCCTTTTCCACTCACCACCATCATTCCATTCTATCTCTCCTCAACAAGTGCGAATCTGATGCCTTGGATTAATGACGCGTGGCACACCACTCCACTGCCCTTTCCCATCCTCCTCCTTCTAAAAACCCATCCCCCTTCCTCTCCCTTCCTAGCAGTAGTGGAGCCAAGACCAAGAGACCCTAGACCCTCTTTAGTTTCTCTCTCTAGCTGGGAGCCTGTGACAATGGTTTTTGGGTCTGCCACGGTGGTGGCAGTGGTGGTGATGTGGGCTGCGGTGGCGATGAATGGTGGTGGGGTTGGCGCCGCGAGCGTGGTGGGTGCGCCGGCACCCGCCGGCGTGGACTGCACGTCGTTGGTGTTGAGCTTGTCGGACTGCTTGACGTTTGTGGAGGAGGGGAGCAAGGAGGGGAAGCCGACGAAGAAGTGCTGCTCCGCGCTGACGAAGGTGGTGAAGGAGAAGGCGGAGTGCCTGTGCGAGGCCTTCAAGGAGAGCGCCTCCTTTGGAGTGACGCTCAACATGACCAAGGCTCTTGGCCTCCCTTCTGCTTGTAAAGTAGCCACCCCTCCTGTCTCCAAATGCAACAGTGGGTTTTCTTCTTTTCTTTTTTTTTCTCTCATTATTACTTCATTTTTAGATCATGATTTGATTTTTTTTTTTATTGATTGAATTTTTTTTTGTTGTTTTTTTGCCCCTTTTTTGCAGTTGCTATTGCAGGTGTGCCCAATGCAGCCCCTGGTATGTACTTGTTAATGTAGTTAATTTTCTTTTTAACAGCTTATTAGCAGTTTTGATATTTGTTTCACATTTTATAAAAGAAAAAAATTATAGGAATTATAGGAATTCTTTCTTATGGTTAAACATTTGCTTTTCTTGAAAATATTTGCATATAGGATGAGACTCCCTGAGGATTGCAGGAAGTGATCATTTCTCTATTGTCATGCAGCTCCTTCTCCGGCGATTCTAGGCAACGGCGTGGGAGTTCCGGGAGGCAGCCCAGCTCTAGCACCAGGACTGCACTCTGGTGCCCAGTCTTTCCCTGCTCCAGCTGCTGCGCTCCTCATTTGTGTGGCACTGACTGTTTCCTCTGTTATCTTTTAGATAAATTCATATGGGGTGTTCCGTTGTAGTGGCTGTATCTTGTGTGAACCTTTCTTGAGGATTCTCCTTCATGACATTGAGATGCTTCTTGTTTGATGGGCATGCCATAGTTTCTGAATTGGTATTCTGGTTCTGCTTGTTATGTATGCTGCAGAACCCATTTCTTTATCCATTTGCAATTCAAACTTAACGTAGCCCAGTTCTCATGATCACTGATGCCTACTAAGAGAGCATACACAATACTGATATCTACAAGCCAGGATCTTCGTATTAAGGACAATAAAAAGAACCTCAAAACTTGAGTACAAGGCATTTGTTTCCATTTTTTTACAGCATAGACAAGGATGATCCAGAACATATGCGTGGCTTGTATGAATCAGGAGTTGGATTGCTGCACTATGGAGACGATGACGGTCACATCGTCGAGCTTGCCTCCAGTGAAGGTATGGTAGCCGGCAGCATGGGCTGCATCAGCAAATGGGCATCTCGCTGATGATGATCTGCCAACCTCTTGTGCCCTCTGTACCAAGAATTCTGCGATTTCCTGAACAAATGAATCACTACATGTTAGATCAAATGGCTCTAGAAATGTTGCCGATTGTGTAGATAGTGTAGAGCAGAAGAGTGACCGTGGGCTTCAGATTAGCTTGCAGGGATTTGTTAACAATGGCTGCCACTTCCTGATTATATAGGTTGTCGAACATCCCATCCGTTGCAGCTATGACCACATCACCCTCTTCTAGAGGGATATGATAGGCCTGAGGTTAGAGCATTACAAGGATGAAGATATAAGGGATAGATCTCAAGAACTCAAAAACAATGGACATGAAAGGAGCTCATCATCTATTTCAACTGTTAGTCGGACAACAAAAAGCTCACCTTAACAAGTTGTAGGACATTATCCCCACTTCCAATCTGGAGAGGAAAGTTGAATCCATGGAGCATTGGGGTGGACTTCTTGAACACCTTTCCATTCCTTATCACGAGAAATCCCGAGTCTCCAATATTAGCCACATGAAGAATCTGTTGGATCACAAAAAATGTTCAGAGGGTAAAGTAAGGAAGCTTAAATGTATTATCTATGTTTCAATGCAAAACCTATATAGTAACATACTTCAAAGTTGAGTCAAGAAATCATAATTTTTTGCTCACAAAAGCAGTGAGCCAATCCTCTGCCTCACAGAATATCCCATTACGTTTTTACTGTGGAAAAAACACCTCTTTCACCCCCCTGGTCAATGTATGTAGCATATAACACCTGCTCTTAATCACAGCTCGCACCCATGTTAAAGTAATACCGCCAGTGAGTTATTTAACTCCGCCAGACCTTGATTTGTCCACCAAAATAAACTCATCTTCTCCATCACTACCACCACCACCACCACCACCTACTCCCTCCCTTCCACTATTGCTGCTATCCCCCGCTTTTCATCACGACTACCATCATTACCGAAACCTTCACCTCCGCCACTATTGAGGTTGTCACCATCCTCCGCTGCCACATCCTCCATTACCTTCGACTTCCCGAAAATACAAGCACACTACCACTACCCTGTGAATAATCATGAGGCAGTGCTCTAGGTAAAAGACATGTCCAATAGGTAACCTGTAATTATCATGAGCAGCAGGACGCACAGATGATCATGTGTACATGACTACACTGTTCCCTAGACAGCTTCGAGTTGGGATTCTATCCGTTGTATACAATTTCAGATTCAGTGGTTCATAATTCGCATGGTCTATCAGAAAAAAGATCGGTCAAGAACATTAAAAAGGCATTTGGTTGCCTACATCAAGGGTATATTGATCACATGCCACTTAATGTGGTCATGAAGACAGTAAGGTATTTGAGGCAAAATGCACAAACCTGGCCATCAAAGTGAGCAACCAATACAGTTGATGAACCACGAGAACTTGCTTCTGCAGCGCTCCGAGCGAGAATCTTATCTGGTTTAGAAACTTCTTGATATTTAGATACATATCTCTCACAATTTTTCATCAGTTCCCTGGCATATAATCCAGCATTGATCCCTGAAAGGTAACAATATGATGCATCAGAACACACAGCACCAGGAGATCCAGGTAAAACAATATCTTCCAATCTCACATAAAGAGTTTATATGAAAGAATGGTATTCTGTGCATGCAACAGGAAAATGATGCATTTTGAGTGCGTAAGATAGTATTTTCTCTTAATTCAGAACTGCACAAGTTGAGAAGATATCCTGCTTCCAGTGAATAATCCTGCTTCCACCTCCCTTGGAAGAAAAACATACTCAAAAAGAGAGGTTGAAGGCTTAGCACGACATGACAGGATAGTTCCTGTTTGTGGCTTTCCACAGCTATGATCGTATGAGGGAAAAGTGTCCCTTTTCCAACTACCCAAGACAGGATTGAGAACCACACATCTTAATCCTTCTCATTAAAGAAAACTATCTACCCCCCTTTTTCAACGCTTGTTGTTAAAATGCGTAAACATTCTCTCGAGAAGAAGTATTGGAACAACAAAACTATCATCTAAACAAAGGAAAAAAATCTGACCTCAAGGAACATATCTTCCTATCATCCTATGGTGAACCATAATGGTGGTGCGCATGTCAAGAGATGAACTTGCTCGTTGGACACACAATAAAAGGATATATGACACCTAGTGAAAGAAAACTACCTTCAAGTGACCACTGCCCAACTCCATCTGCGACGCCAAACCAGTTCTTGCCTGCTATAAAGTAAGCATCCTCCCCACCTGTCAACGCCTGGCATTATTATTCTAAAATTATTGACCTTGAATACAATTTCTATCATGACAAACATAAAAAATAATGAACAAACAACCTTAAAGAACATAAGAAAATGTGAATTTGGCTCTTCAAGCCATATGCTTCGCACAAATAATAGATAGGACAACTATGTCCTCTATGCATGAACATTAGAGTAAGCATGTTCTCCCATATAACAAAAGTAATCATGGCACAAAGGAGAAAGTCTTATGCTGTTCTCTATAAGAGTGCAATGACTATTTGCAAATTAAAGGGCAAACAAGGTTCCAGACAATAGCAATAACACAGCTAGCATACCTTAGAAGGATGAGGTAACATTGCAGCACCTGAGGAAAGGAATACTGTTGGCTCTGATACAGTTATCATCCTACAAGAAAATTTACGACTAATCATAAAATATAAGTACTTTTTAACTTGACAAGTAACTATATATTCTTGGATAACACAGAGGACACATTCAGCTATATTATTCGCCGGAACCTCTACCTCAAAATTCTCATTCTTTTGTTGAATAGAGAAGAAGCATACCTGTTCGGAACCTCTACTTCAGAATTTTTATTCTCTTGTTGAAATGGTTCCACATCCTCAACCTATAATTTATACAAAATATAGAATAAACATCATGTGAACAACCAATATGTGCAGTAGTAATATATAGCAAGTGGATCATGATGTATCGTTGTTCTGATGTTCCCATACTGTTCAAGCTTCTCTCATAGCACCATCAAGATATATCCAGCATAATTTGATTAGTAATGCAAAAAGGAATGCAATAAATTTCACCAAAAAAATCAAGATCAGTGAATAATTTTAGGACTAAGACACAAAATATGTTGACAATAAGAATACCATACCCTACTCATCCACTAAGCTAACTTTTGATAGTATCATCATGGACAGTTGCAAGATACAGAGGATGGCCTTCCCTAATTGGTGAATTAAACCATCCTAAGGCTTTGGATATTCCATTGCCGAGTAAAAAATTTGAACCTACCGGCAGTTTTCAGGTCAATTCTTCATAAGTCTACTATAGGTCGAGTCAGATGCATGTCAACCAGGAGTTGTGTATGTATATATGACGATAACCCACACCATAATAAAGTCACGCCTAGAGTCAAGGCATCAGCAATCAGGTCAGCTAGTTGGTGGTTTATACGCTAGGCTGATCCGGCTCGAACCCAACCTGACCTATTGTACTTCAAGCATCATGACATCAACAAGCTTCCAAGGAACTGGTAGCTTATAATACGCAATAACTGCTGACATTGTTCAAAAACCATGGTTCAAAGTTTCAATTCCTACTTCAGTCCCCACCATAAAATAAGATAAAAATTCCTGGTCTACAGGCTATCGTTCAAGGTTCAATCCTTGCCAATGAGCTTTACTCCCAGGAGATTGATTGCTTCAATCGGGGTAGAAACGAGGGATAAGGGTGTTTGTAGATTGGGGAAATGACACATGTAGCTCACTGTCTTTAGTGAAAGCAGGGAATTATGCTAAATTAGTTTCTTGACAAACATCAAAATAGAACATAATCTGCTTCTTAGATGGTGCTGATTGAAGGAAACATACAAAAACAACATTATAAAACCAATGCTCCCACCAGCTATGTCCATGGTGTGGCTGAAAAATATGGTCAATTATAGTGTTGAACCTACAAAGTGTCAAGTGTCCAATGATATACTCACAGGAGAAGTGTCTAGTTCTGTGGTAACATCAGAACTCAGTTTAACTGCATCAGATGCTTCCAAAGCTTTGGCAACCTCTGTTGATGTGCATCCACCATTCATTGGGGCCTCTGATGTCTTAGCATGACAAGTTTGAAGACTGTCATCTCCACTATGTTCTGGTGCTTCCACGGCAAAGAGGGGTGTATCGATCGGACAAGCTCTCTGTTCTATACCGACGTAACTTCCCTCTACCTGTAATGATTCGTGTGATCCATCAGACACTGCTATTGTCTCATGTTCAACAGCCAAGCACTTTGATGTGTCCAGTTCTCCTGAGCTTGAGCCTTGCTGTGTGCTGCCTAATGCGATTTCACTGGGTTCAACCGAGGTAGCATTCACTTCCTGATCCCTGACAGGAATCTGGGTTTCAAGATTAGGTATAGAACTCTTCTCTGCTGGTGAGGCTTTTCCAATTTCGTCAATGGGAGCAATTTTCTCTGTTCCGTCTACATCTCGTGCCTGTGCACCTTCTTCTTTCTCCATAAGAGACTCTAAATCCCGTTTTTCTTGAAGAAGATCACCAGAAACATCAGATGAGGTACCCAATTGAACATCCTCCGTATCCTGATCAGAAACATCTAACCTAGTTGTTTCCTCTACATCCAAAACAGCAACTTTCTCTTCTCTTGGCATCCCACCGGTCTCGATCCCTCCCGCCAAAGAAACAGCTTCTCCATCTCTAGAATTCTCCAACATCTTCGATCCAAGAACGGGTCTTTCCACTTCAACCGGTCCATCACGATGTCCATCAGAAGATTCCCCGGACTCCATCATCTCGTCCAGAACTCCGCCTCGAAAACCTAAATCCGACTCCATGTCTAGGGCTTCCTTCTTCTTCACGTCGGCCGCATCTGCGAAGTGGAAGATGATGCTCCCGTCCGCGCACTCTGCCAAGACCACAACGAGGAACAACAACAACAGCAACAGCCACGCAGCCTTCAACACCACTGATCCCGAGCCAAAGAAACAAAATTGGAATCAATCAAAGACAAAGGAGGGGAGGGCGGAGGAAAGTACCAGTAACGGAGTGAGGATCGATGAGGGGAGCAGCGGCGGCGAGAGGCGGCGCTCTGACCCGATGAGGCGGGTGAGGAGGGCCGGACCGGTGGCGGGGAGGGAGGAGGGGTGGCGACGGGGGGCGGCGGAGGGGAAGAAGGCCGGCGAGAAGCGTGTCCGCCATGAACGAGGCGAGGGAGGGGAGGAGGATTTATGTAGGGTTTGGCATGCTAAAAGATTGAAGAGGGACAGGTGGAGGGGAGAGAGAGAGGAGAAGGAGGTGGTGGAGTTTGATTTGCAACATGGCGTGGATACAGCGGGAAGGAAGAGGAGATGTGGATAACGATTAACGGGTGTAGCGCGTGCGGATTTGCATATTATATAAGATCCAGTGCCAGGTGGCATGGAGTCGGCCCTACATTGAACGGATAGGGAGGTCCGACTCAAATTAAAATCAAATATATCAAATGATCAAAATGAAGTCACGAAGAATGTGATGATTATCGATTGGTTAGAAAAGACGTTGATTAACGAGAGTGGTGGTTATGAGGTCCACTCTTGTTATATGTATCTTTAGTTTATTTTTGCATGTTAATCCTTATAAAAAATTCAAATTTTACACTAATCTATATTATTTGAATTTTACTAGAGAATCCGGGAAATATTTTTGGGCATGTTATATTTCTTTTAACCTTATGAGTTATGAATCAATCAACTAATCAAACTAATGGCACCATCGTTTCAAGGTGATGCAGCATCATATTGTATTAGAACTATTTTTAGTACTAAATGACGATGCATCGAGCTTAGTTATAGTTTCTAATCTTGTTTATTAGATGATTTTATGGTGATGAATAGAAGGATGTTTTTAAAAACATTTAAGCATACAAGGGAAAATATAATAATTACAAAGTCAAAGATGTTAATGTAATATTGAACTCTTATATGGATTGAACAAAAAAAAGAATCTCTTATTTCAAGAGACGAGGATACGGCTACTTTCCAATACAAACCAAAAGCTCCAAGACTCAAGTCCCTGCAATTGCAACAGAAAAATCGGGCTTGATCAGTAACTAAGATCATGCTTTTGTTGGACGCTGCTGGCATTTGGGCCATTCATGATGCCAGCCCAGCCTATCTGGAACAGCCCACTCATAAGCAGTACTTCCCAAAGACTCCATCTTGAGTGTTTGGTGTATTAGGTCTTTGATTGCTGAAATTGGCGTGGCTTGCTGGGAGAACGAGGGGATTGCACCGAGCTGGGTCTTATCTGAGAACGTAATGGCCAGTGGTAGTGATGAGGCGGAGTTGTTGGTGGTCCTTCGGGCACTAAAGGAGGCAGTAGCGCGAGGGATTTATGATATAATTATTGAGTCCAACTCGAGAAACACATTAAACTCCATCAATTGTAGAGAAGTGTGGGTGACATGTATGGAATCCATTCTTAGGAGTATTTGGAGTCTGGCTGCTCTCCTAGACGGTGTTATTTTCATGTATGTATGGTGTGAGGTAAACACGATGGCGGATGATCTAGCACGCTAGGCTAGACATGTGGGGGCACTGTGTCAGTGACCACACCGTATTGATGTAACATGAAGTAAAGACCTGTATCACTCAACCTCTTGGCTCAACTCAGCAAAAAAAAAAAAAAAAAAAAAAAAAAAAAAATCTTGAGTGTGTGGTTACAAATTACACGCAAGGATCACAAAGAATAAAAATCCAAATGAGCCACCCAAGTCATCTTACTAGCCTATTCTAATGGAAGCAATCCTCCATTATTGGATCGTCACACGATCTAAAAATACTACCATCAAAGAAAAAGCCAGAAATATGCCACATAGGAAGTTTTTTTGGGTACCATGATAAACCATACAGGTACAAGATTAAGGTACAATTAAGCTTAAACATCAAGTATTTTATTGCTTCAAGCCAAACCAATAAAATGAAAAAAGTGGGGCCAAACCTTCACCACAAGTTTAAGTATACAAGTCATGCAAGCCTGTCAACAAGTGCTGTTTTCAAAAATAATGAAGGGAATCCATGCGGTCATGTTCATTAGGTCAGCAGTCACCCTTTTTTTAGGGACTTTTTTTGTTAGCAGCTGCATGCAGCTTTCAGCACTCATTCATTCACACATTATATGATATCTTAATGCCTCTTCAGAAAACAGAAAGGGCACACACTTCCTGCAGTCCAGGAATCAGCTTTAGTTGTATCGTTTCTTTCAGAGATTGATGCTAACGCTCACCTACTTCACCTAATCCTCTTCAGAAATCAATGTCATAACATGAGACCTGCTTCTCCCACCCCCCTGACACCGCCCCTCCTCTGACACCCTCTTCCTTTCCTTTTATGCCCCGCCTTCTTCTTTTTCCTCTCATTCTCTGAGGTTTCTGTTTTCTTTTTCCTTAGTTTTATTTTTGTTTAATCAATTTTCTTTATTTATTTTTATCAATTTTATTCCTTTTTTTTTATCAGTTTTATTTTTCTTTCTAGATAAACAGTTTTTTTTATTATATGTTTGTAATCTTTTGTTTATTTTTTAGTTGTAAATTTTAAGAGTAATTATTTGTAAAAATTTAAATAAGCATAAAAATATGAATCAAAATAAAAGGTATATATATATATATATGAAAATAACAAAAATACTAACAGTTAAAAAATGCATTGTGTTTTCTGAAAAGTCTCATGGAAGAGTACATATAACAATTCACAAAAATATATAAAAAAAATACAAATTCTAATCAATATTGCCTCTGAATTCGGCTCTCGGTGCGCTTGGTGTTGTACCTATTACTCCGTACCACAAATGATCACGTGTCGTATGACGAGCGGCCCATCCTTTATTTTTGTACGATAAATGTTATCATCACCACGTTGGAATGGGGTGCTACATGGTAATGAGGATATAAGAAAACTTACACGAAGTGATTGCCATCATGAACAATAGCTATTTATCGACGTTCTTGATTTGGAACTGGAAGAGCACTTAATGGCAAGTGACTAAAACAACTCCTAACATTCAAACCAAATGAAATTTGAAATTTGAGATTTTTTATAATTTTATGATTTAAAATTTGAAAATTTTACAATTTTAAATTTTTATGATTTAAAATTTGAAAAATTTACAATTTACAATTTTGAAGTTTTTAAGATTTGAAATTTTTACGATTTGATGTTTTAATAAATTGAAATATGAAGAGGTGTTTTGAAAAGAGTATTTTAGACTTTTTTTCTCCAAAATGGATCAAATACCCGAAACTTCTTATGGCCGGTCTAATTGCCGGATTTGATCTAAACAAAGGACTCCCGGTCCCTTTCCCCAAGAAATAATAAACAAAACTAATTAAAAAATAAATAAAGCTAATAACAAAAAAAAATTAAATAGAAATTAAACAAAACTGAAAAGACAAAAAAAGAAAAAAAAGAAACCCGTAAACAAGGGGAGGGAATTTAAACAAAACTGAAAAAAGAAAAGGAAAAAAAAAACAATGAACACAAACATTAGGGGTATGATAGTAAATGCTCAGGGGGACAGCGGGAGGGGCGGTGTCAGGAGGGGTGGGAGAAGCAATTTGCCATAACATCTACCCTTTGAACATTAATGATGATCAAACCCAACTCTTGTGAAATAGACCACAATGATTCTCACAAAGAACAACAAGGTCTCTTTCTTCACTTGAATGTTCTCTTAAGAGCAGATCTATAGTGCTTAATGACATTATGAAATTAGCTAAAAGAGCAGTAATCTCCACAATGATTTCTTTTAAAGCTTATCGGCTATTCCAGTAAACAAATTAGTTTGAAAGAACTGTCAAACATGAACATGTTAATTTAATAGCCAGTTGTACACGTGATTTAGGTGTTACGGAAATGTAATATAATCACTCTGAAACTGTTCACATCAGAAGTAAACTACGTAAAAAAAGAAAAGTAACATCCTATGCCCTGAACTCTAATCCCTAAGCATTAAATAATGCCTTTGCTATATGTCATTTATAGGCAAGAGAAAGTTGTATTAGTGATCAAATAATGGCTGGTTTCCTGATTCTCAGAAAGAATTGATGCGTAGACCCAGCCCGCAACCTGTACTTTAATGACATTGAAAACAAAGTTCCACCAGTCATCTCACATGCTTGCCAATTCTTACAAACATCTCACTTCATGCTCTGGTGACATATTACTCCACTAATGCCACAAACCAAGGCAACTGCCGGCTCTCCCTCCATCCACATCAAAATCTTTCAGGCCACATTTGATTCGCATGTGAGGAATGGAATGTGAAATGAAATGAGAAATGAAATGGGACTAAAAATACAATAGACTGAGGATTGGATTGATGATTATTATATATGGTTAAACAAGGAATAAGAATGAGAATAATGGTTTCATATGTTTGGTATGCACTAATGAACATGGAAATGGAATGGAAATAATGTGTAACACTCTTGACATATTCAACACTTAATATATGCATATTCGGTCATATGTATCTATATAAAATATAATAGTTCATCTATTTTTCATTTTAGACTTTAGGTCTATATTTATATACATATAAAATATATACATATAATATTGATTTGAGTGTAATCCAACGGTGGCGATTTAATTCATCCAAGGATTAAGGTGATTTAATTCAATGGCTGAGATTGACTACATAGGGGTCAAATACATGGGTGGGAGGAATGAGGAAGAGGAATGGGTCATTCCTCATTCCTCCTCGAGGATGAATGAGACATTTCATTTCGGACAGAATGAGAAAACCAAATGATGAAATGTCTCATTGGAATGGAAAAAGACGTTCCATTCTGGCCAGAAGGGGCGAACCAAGTGTGCCATTAATATCCGAAGGATCCAAGGGAGCAAGAAAAAATTCAATCCCCCCATAAGCCATCCTGCCCTCTAAATCTCACAATGATAGATGATAAGAGGACAAAACCTTCTGAACATCAGGCCGGAAGCAAAATTCTTCATAATGACTAACAAAGGATCATATTTAACTGAGTGAAAAGCTACTCTCGGATTCATTGGCCCATTAAGAAAAATCATACGATGTCTGCTTATGATTTCAAAGGTTTGGACTATCCGAAAGAAAGACAGGCACTTTGGTTGGAATGTCCATTCTAATGACCCTGATTAACTATAATGTATGATTCACTTGTACAAGAATTCGTAATAGAATCAATTACAGATACAAAAAAATTTCAACTTAAACAGACGCACTAGCACATAGGACACATCGAACCCATTGTCAAAAGCTCACGGTTTCAAGTCCCCTCCTGGGGGGTTTTTAGTTTTGTAATCCAGATAGGAGCCTAGGACCCCAAGCAAGTTTTATAGTGGTCTCAGTCCTCACTGGTGATTGTCATCCATAAAAACTGAGAGTTTAAAGAGGAGAGACATGAAAAAGAATGTATGACTTCTGAACATATTGGATTTACAATTCCAACCCATCAGATTCAGCATTTGTATGGAAGCTATATGAACTGAAAAGAAAGAAATACCAACTCACATGGACACAAGAGCCACAAGTAACGCAAGCTGCTGGATCTTCCATTCATTCTCATTTAACAAGAACAAAGGATATAGTATGGTGAAAATACAAGCGCCATACATCATACACATACTTTAAGAACTTACAGCAATGCTGGATATCCAAATACCCATTCTACAACCTAGACTTGCTTTACCTCATAGTCATATGCATGATATAATCATAGAATAAGGATGTTTGGTAAGGAAGAGATCGACCATCATTGAATTCAAGCAGCTACGACTGTTTCTGTGCTAGTTGGAGCTTCGGATCCTGGAGCAACAGGGGGTGCTTCCACCTTCATGGATGTCAGCGAGCACTTCTCCTTCCGCTCGTCGAGGTTCATCTGCTGCTGCCTGCACTCCATGCTGCAGAAAGCTATGTCGCCCCTGAGGAAAGAAAGAGACCATAATAAGGGAGTTAGTATTTTTACCATCCACAACTTATTTTCGCTGGAGATGTACTTCATTCGGAAAGTATAAACAAATTCATCGATCACAACGAATGGTTTATAAGTGATTAAGGTACAACAACACTTCCCCATATGAAAAGGTAATAAATAAAAGATCAACCTTTGAAACCAACAAGTACCCGAAAACCTTGGATCAGGCATTGCATGATTTTTACCAGACAAATAACAAAAAAAAACATAATCAAACATCTAGAATTTTGGGTATTTCAATACTGTAGCTAAAGAATCAATGAAAATAATAATAGTAATATTCCATTAAGGAAAACAACAAATACCCAACGATATATCCTTATCATTCTCCCAAAACCAATATCCATCAACAAATTTTTTTTAAAAAAAAAAAGTATTCCGTGATTTCCAGTTAAAACAAAACAACAAATCAAGACAAATAATCGGGCCAAAATACGAAACACCTCACCTTAGATTTGCACTCAGACCAACAACCAGCCAAGCACCAAAATATAAAATCCATAGGGGAAAAAACGCAACAATCCACCCATTGCTGCCGCCATAATTCTCCCGAAACTAATACCCAATCTTTAAAAAAGACAACTTCTGGATCCAAAAGGCAATCACGCTAAAAAGCAACAAAAAAAAAAAGAAATTTTAGGGAAAGCAACAATTGGGTATTCCCAGATTTCTCCCTAAGCCAATAACTGGTGACAAAAAACCAATCTTTCGATCTGAAACACCAAAACTACCAAACGGGTACGCCACATCAACCCAAATTTCGATGCTCTCGATCCAATTTCATTACCTGTACATGAAGATATCACGACCAGGACCAAGGCGGCGTTGGCAGAGGCCACAGGTTCTCAGGAAGTGGGACGTATCCACCACCACCCCGGTCAAGTCCCCAGAGCTCCTCCTCTTCCCGTGTCCCATCGTCATACCCTCCCATGCCGGAAGAGGTATGGCCCTTTGCCGTCCCCTGGGGTGGTTGTGTCCTCCTCCTAGAGCGGTGGCCGCGGTCTCTTCCGAAGGCGACAGCGCGTCGTCTGGGAAGCCGATCTCCGACATGCTCGTCGTCCTCCTCATGGGAGGCCGCGGCCTCTTCCCCAGCTGCATCTCAACACACCACCGCCCCCTCTCCCTCTCCCTCTCTAGAACGAGAGGGATGGTCGCGAGAGAGAAGGGTCGGGCCGTGGAGAAGAGGGGAGGAGAGGAGCCTCATAAAAGAAGTTGGGGAATGAATCTGGACCGTCGGTTGAGATCTCACCATCTGTGCCTCCACGTCAGCTTCTTGTCTTCTGTGACTGCGGGCGCGGTGGATCCGATAAGATATAAGATCCGGTTTGGACCCGACCCAAATTCTATATTTTGAACCTGTATTATACGCACAAAAACCCTACCGGAGCTGGACTAAAATCGGAGTATCTGACGGATTGACATTCTTTATTTTCTATGAATTTTTACATTACGGTACCATGTAATTTTCCAAAAATGCACTTTGGTACCACCATTTTTGAGATTTGTAATTCGATACTATTAAGTTATAATATCATGACAAAATTGTCCAAGCCCCAAACAGCGTTATATGAGCTGACGGTAAACTGGTCACGTGAGACCCACGTGACTATCATCAACTCAAACAGCTACGTGTCATGGCATCTCCTGCTACACATGTCATGACTCTCCCCCCCCCCCCTCCTCACCGGCTCCTCACCAGAGCTCGGCATCGGTGCCAGCCTCCAAGCCGGCGCCGAGCTGACTTCCCCCTTCCCTCTCTTTCTCCACTATCTCTCCTTCGTCCCCGACTCCAACGCCACCAATGATGCCTCCGAGACCCCCCCAACGTCGACAATGATCTACTCCTCCATCCGCGACCTCAACCATGAGCTCAGCCTCCTCCCGAGCCCCTTCGCCTCCTCCGAATCCGCCAGTGTTGATGCCCCCATCTTCCCCGACGGTGCCCATCGACACCTCAACTCTGTTGCCGCCATCCATCCCCTACGACAACTCCTACCTCGTCATGATCCCGTCACCCTCTCCCAATCGGAACCCCGGCATCGTGCCCAGCTCGCGGCCCGGGCTCCTCACGGATCAGGCGCCGCCGCTCCTTAAACCTGTCGCCTGGGACCCTCCATCTCCTTCAGATCCGCGAGTGCCGACGCCCCCATCTTCCCCGATGGTACCCATTGACACCTCAACTCTGCCGCGCGCCATCCATCCCATATGATGACTTCAACCTCATCCCAATCCCGTCACCCTCTCCCCATCGGAACCCCCGACGCCGTGCCTAGCTCGAGGCCCAAGCTCCTCGCAGATCCGACGGTGCCACTCCTTAAACCAACCGCCGGGTGTAGCTGGGCGGACCTGGCTCTCCCCTTTCTCTCTTCTCTTCCCTCCCTCCCTCCCTCCCTCTCTCTCTCTCTCTCTCTATATATATATATATATATATATATATATATATATATGTGGGAGAATACCACATTTGTGGTAAGAAACGGGTGCAAAACCACTAACGGTTTTTCGTCAAATTATACTAACGGAGTTTGAGATCGGAACTAAATTTTACTTAGTTTATAACTTGATGGTATCAAATTGTAAATCTCAAACCTGATGGTATCAAAGTGTATTTTTGAAAAAGTGCATGGTAGCGGAATGTAAAAATCCCTATTTTCTAATTGCCAAAATTACATTGCAACTTGCCTTGCAACACAAAAGACAATAATACTATTTCGAATGTGTCTTAGTATGTAGCACATTGTCCTCTCCTCTCATATATAAAACTAGTACTCACCAGTGCCCTGGCACAATTTTTAGTTATTGTTAATATAAAATTTTAACAAACTCCCTGTAGTTTGTCTGGTTAGACGGCTGTGTTGACTCGTAGGTGGTCCAGGGTTCGAAGATTGGTCATAGCTTTTTGTTCACTACCACCATAAAACATAGCCAATAAAATATAAAATATAAAATATTATAAGTCTAACTTAGGGTATATAAAATAAATATAAGTCTTTGCATATTGCATATTGCATAAGATAATATTAATAGAACTTAGGTTGATATGAATTAATGCAGGTTTATATAAAGCAAACTTAGAGAATATATATAAAGAAACTTAGGAGATATGAATTAATGCAGGTTAACTATTATTGCTCCTTATAAGGTTGATGGACATACCTTAATTGTAATAATCTTGAATAAACGTATGCTCAAAACAACGCCAGAAAAAAACCATATGGTTTGATACTCTTACATAATAATGATATAATAGTTTCTTGGTTGTTGATAGGTATATAAATACAACGTATATGATACTTGAGCCCACCCCCGATCTATAACCATTCAATTTGATCAATAGATTTTTCCACCGCTCGTTCATCGAAAAAGAGAGATTTGCAATAAGATTCGTGTTCAAATTATTCACTTATATAACTCACTGACTTATGATCAGTAGGATATTGTTCACAGATTTTTCCTCTTGATTTTTTTTGTGGCATTCGTCCTAAATACCTACATATCATAGACATCTAAATTTAGTCAGGAAAATGGAAATGGAAAATTGGTGAAATCAAATCTGAAATATGAACGCCACGTGGAGTCCACTTCTCTTGGTTACCTTTTTCTCTTTTTTTCATAGGTGACTGTTTCCCCACGATGGCCTCTAAATAGATCAACGGACGAGATATATATAAGCCGTCTGATCTCTATCTAACGGTAAGTAGTGGGGCCCCACCACAAGGGGAGCAATGATTGGACCAACCGCAATTGGTGATCCCCCATTGCATTAGGTATGGGATGCGAGTCCTTTGATGAGGGAATCAATTAAAATGTGGGCCCTCTGATGGGTTGGATTGAGGGTGACGCATGGGAGATGCCGTGGACCCCTGATTGATTGATTTCAGTTCCACATGATTCGATTTGGTGTGGTTGACTCACACTTAAACCCCCCCAAATCAATAGATTTAAGTCAAATCCCAAGACATCAGTGTGTAGACTTATTAGTAGATGAGTGTGATTTTTTATAGGTGATGCCTTTCATGAATGCAATGACAATTATTGGATGGAAACATGCGCAGCTTATGTTATATGATGGTAGCTTAGATTCACACAGATAAATAATATGGATGATGCGGCCTGCAAGATGGTAGTGGATTTTGGCATGCAAGTTACATGCCAGATGCTGCAAATTGATGTCCTCATTAAATAACCTCACTTTTCTTATCCTCAAAATCTCTTAATTCGAAATAAACTATTCGACTTTTCACCCCCAAATGAAGGCTCAAAGTGCATGTATGCATGTATAGAGCTTCACCTCAGTACTAATGAGCCCATTTGCTCACCTGGGTTCAGTCTTACTAAAAGTGTTTACATGAATCTTGTGCTTGAAAAGAAGGTGCTACTCAGCCCCCAAGACACAGTATAGTGGAGAATATGAACATTGCCTCCCAACTAATAATATTCATAGCTTTCAATTAAAGTCATCGCCAAATGATCTCAGAGGTTGGGCATGAAATTGGAATATCCTAGCTAGCTAGATTTAGTGATCTATAATTGAAATGAACTTGATTTAATTCTTTCTTTGGAATAAGTGAGTGGATGGCATCAAAAGTGTCCACGATACAAAATAAAAATTTTGTAGATTTCTTTTACAATCTTCATATGACTTTTCCATTTGCATTTTGTTATCGAGTGTGCTTTTGTTTGACCAGAGAAGTCAAAAGGTAGTAATATACACCACATTTACTCTCTTAAAAATGGTCAGAATAATCTGAACGAAGGCCTCCAGGTGGTTACGCCTCCGTTTGGCAACGGGGTTAATCCCTTATCCCCATTTTTACCCTCAAATGTTATTGGGTTAAGATTTTGGGGTTTAGAGGGGTTAAGCCTGACAATGGGGTTAAGCTTTTCTGTCTCATTTACATTCATCACATATATTCTAATATTATTTTGAAAATACTAATATATAAAAAATGATAAAATAATATATTTTTTACATGATGTGGACCAATCATAGTATAACATGTGGCATGTGGCACCCACATATATTAATATTTTATTATAATAATATGTTATTGATATTATATAATATTTTTGTGCATGTTTATCTTTCTACGTGCAAATATTTTTGTTAGTCCATAAACATTTTTGTATGTGTTTTTATGAGCGTATAAAAACTTTTGCGCACTCATAATATTTTTTTTATATGCGTACTATATTAAATAAATTATGCATGTGTTATTATAATAAAATATTAATATAAGTGGGTCTACATACCACATGTTATATCATAATTGGTCTGCATCATGCAAAAATTATTTTATTTTATTTTATTCTATTGTAATAATAAATATTAAAATATTATTATTATATTAATATAAGTGGGCCCGCATGGGGATGCATTAATGTATACAACCATTATTTTATATTATTTTACTAATTAATATTAAAATATTAAAATTATATTAATATAAGTGGATCTGCATGGAGATGCACTCATGTGTACAAACATTATTTTATATTATTTTAATAAAAATATTTTAAAAATTATTATTATATTAATATAAGTGGGTCCGTATAGGGATACATTGATGTAATATTATATATTTTATAATATTATATACTTTTATACACTTTTACGTACAAATATTTTAATTAACTTAATAATTAATTTTAATATTATAATCTTAACTCATTAGGTTACTCATTATTATAATATTATATATTTTATACACTTTATAATTTTTATCATTATTCCAAGCTTAACCCACTAATTTACCCCAGTTTTTAAGCCAAACGTCAAATGTGAATTAAGTTTACCACATTTCTTATCCTCATTTTTTTACCCCTTAACCCTATTCCTCTTTAACCCCGAACCAAACGGGCCTATAAGACTCGACCACTGCACCAACCATATTAGGGGTATGGTCAGCATTATTCAGACGCATTTCTAGCGCTAATATCAATCAGGAGAGGATCCTGTTGTTTGATTAGTTTGATTTGGCATTCAGAAATTATGATATCATAATAATTCTATTAGCAATGCTAAATATATGATCGTAGAGTACAGTACGAACATATAAGCTAAGGGATCCAATCGATCGATGGGCTGGACCGGACCGAAGGGCTTTCAAATCGGGTGTAGATTCCACCAGAACTCGCCTGATTTGACCGAGCCCATTTTACTGCTTCAGCTCGTTGGCTATGCCGATGACCGGCCCAATTTTAATGGCCCATACATACATATATATATATATATACACACATGGGCTGGGTTGATAGACAAAAAGCTTAACACAAATTTTGACACTAATTTCCTTGAAATCAAAGACTGAGATTAAAACACAATATCATCTCCTCTCTCACTTTTCACTTAAACTAAGTAAGTTATAGGGTTAATGGGTCGAACCCACCTAGGATCCGAAATCCAAGTTTAAACCCAAAACAAAGTCTATCCTTTCTCTCACGCCCTCTTTTCTCCGACCCAAAAACCCTAGCTTGCGCCGGCAGCGACGGTGGTGTGGAGGATGAGCTCGAGTGGCAAGGTCTACCTCTGCAAGCTCCCCAACGGCCAGCACGTGGCGATCAAGTGGATCTACCGAGAGAAAAAGATTGACGAGTTCTACAAAGAAGTTGAGATCTTCGCGAAGCTCCGACGACAATACAGACACTCAAGGACAACGCTCGAACCGACTGTGGCAAAGCTGGCGATGGCCCATGGATCACCAAGTTCAACGTGGTCACCGCCCACCTGTGGTGGTGCAAGCCCTTATCCGCCGCCACCGTCGAAAATATCAATCCATACAAGATCTCCACCATCCTCTACGTCGTCGACCTCCGCCCAAGGCTGTCACGCTCCTACGGCGACAACATTGTGCTTACCACCTACGGTGCCGCCACGCACCGCGAGCTCTCCACCTTGTTGTTGGGGTGCATCGTGGAGCTCCTCAACGAGGGGGTGATGAGGATGAGTGACGAGTACACGCGGTCGGTGATCGACTGGGGGGAGCATCACAAAGGGTTCTCGAGGGGGGATGCGTTCGTGTCGTCGTGGTGGAAGCTGGGGCTGATGGAGGTCGAGTTCCCTTGTGGGAGGCCCAAGTACATCGGGCCATTGATGCAGCCTGACAAGGATATCATATTGCTGGCATCTGATTTGAGACTTGGTTTTGGGTTTAGATTTGGGTTTCGGATCCTGAATGAGTTCGACCCATTAACCATATAACTTACTCAGTTTAAGTGGAAGGTGAAAGATGAGATGTTATTATGTTTTAATCTCAGCTCTTGAAATCAAGGACATTTCAAGAGCTGAGATCTAGTGTCAAAACTTGTGTTAAATTTTATGTATGTAGAACTAGCCCCTATGTATATATATACATCACTAGCAATAAACACCAAAGTAGTGCAGAATATGAGAAATATGTATATATCTCGGTTGCCAATTTCAGCTCACAAATCTTATTAGAAGAAGTCTTACACATACACATAGATATGTTTAGGCCTTATTGTAGCCATGCGACTATTATTACGTGACATTAGTAACAGGTCCAGTACTCTCCTCTCTACAAGGAGATGTAGCCATTGTTGATCATCCACTCCAAGCTCCAATGGACGGCCTGTTCATTCTTCAACGACCAATACGACCAGCCGAACGTCGATCTTCCATAGACGTCGATCTGCGCCTGCGCAAACCTCTGATAGTCCTCCTTCGACCCACCCTGCACATTCCATTCTCCAGTCCACTCTCCTACAGTAGTGTACATCAGTAGCTAGAAACATTAATTCTTAAATTTAGAGATCGATCTCACATTCATCAATTAAGTATGGAAATTAATAAGTAAATTGTTATTACCTACGAAAATGGGAGGTCCATTGGCCCGGCTGGTCAGGGTGCCCAATTGATTGGCCCTGTTGTTGTAGATATAGTCGATGTTCTGCTGCGCAGTCATGCTTTTGAACATGGAAGTATAGAGATTGTAGTAGTGCACGTCGACCACCGAGCCCTGGAATCCACTCGCGAACTGAAGGAGCTCCGTGTCGTCGGAGATGGACAGCCGGTTCGACATGATCACGTAGGCGGCCGAGGTGTGCCTGCGCACTGCAGCGTAGCCGGCCTGGTAGTACTTGGTCAGGCTGTCCAGGGTCACCCCGGGCGCCGTAGGCTCGTTGATCAGCTCCACGGCGAGGAGGCTCGGATGGCTGCCATACCTGGCTGCAAGGAATTCGATGACCTGCACTGTTTGAGCGATGTTGTCATCAGTCTTGCCCCATTCCTGGGAGCCATCCCTGGATCCGCTGTGATCGTTGCCATTTTGGGATCCAGGTGCTGCATGGAGATCAACGATGACCTTGAGGTTGTAACTCCTGCATGTCCAGTGTGTATTGTTTAATTAGATAACATACTCTGTTTCTAGGATATATATATATGGACGCTGATTGGGCTACATGGGCAGAGCATGTACATTACACAAGCCCTTGAATCGGTGGGGATATACCGATTGATTAGAACAATGCCGATTCAATCGGTATATATATACCGATTGATTGAGCTCGTCGATTCAATCGGTATGTATATACCGATTGATTGATCTCGTCTATTAGTAGAACAATAACGATGAAATAGATCAATCAAGATACCTATTAGAGCTATTAGAGGGCATGTCTTTATAATATATACACTACAAATTGAGAACATGCATACAGTAGAATTATTCTTACTGAGCCCATCTAAAGGCATTGTCCAGAGCTTGCAAGGATCCGCCGACAAAGGGCGCCGGAGGGTTGGGGTCGCTGGCGATCCACCAGCCTACCGGAATCCTCACGCCACCCAGTCCATGCTGTGAGATGAACTGGAAGTCTGCCTCTACTATCCAGGTGTTCCAGTGATTCTGTGATGCATTCAATCACATATCACATATGCAAGAGTAAGTTGATGGCTAGCATTAAAAAAATCTTCAACTCTTGACATGATCACAGACCTGCATGACAGAGGGGGCCTGTTGAGGTCCATAGCCATTGGTGACTTGGAACTCCCCCTGCATCGACCCGAATCTAGTCAGCAAGAACACAGAAGGATCGTCGTCTCCCCAGGTCGTGTCTCCGGGATGGTCCGCCGTCAACTGCGTCGCCGTCTTCACCTGACCAAATTAAAGCCCATGGCATACATACTTTAAAATCTACAATCTGAAACAAAATTAAAGATAAAACCATAAGATTAATACTATGTCGTATACCTGCACGAAAAACCCATTTGAGGACTTTAGCCGAACTCGGGTGTTATCATTGGGATCCAACACAATCTCAAAAGTCTCCCATGCTTGGGGATTCGCCGCCACGGCCACCAGGTTTCCCCCATTGTCATGTCCCATGAACTGCCCCCCAAACACTCGGAAGTTGAACGTCGACTCTGAGATCCTCCACAGCTATATATCCATCCATCCATGCATTATATAAACCACATTAACACCAATGAATCTAATCAAACTTCACCTATATATATGTATAATAGATGAGATGCAAAACCTTGAATGTCTCCCAACCGGAAGCATTGGGCCGGTTGGCGACGATGTTTGTCCCGCCGCCGTTCTCGGCGGAGAGATACATCCCCTGCGTCACCGACTTGAACTGGACTTGCGTGCCATCCTGTATATGTAATTAACAACATCAAACTTCTCGATCGACAAGCTCTTGATCATAAGCTATACAAACAAATTAAACACTAATACATGAGAAAACTCACCAAGAAATCCTTGTTGGGTATGCCATCGAAGAGGGACGGCGTCATCCATCCCTCGGTGACGAGCCATCCTCCAAGGTTGACAGACTTGAGGGTTTCAGCGTTAGAGAAAGAGGTGAGACACAAGACAATGAGAAGAGATGAGAGGCATCTACTGCTGGAAAAGTACTGTAAAGCCATTGTTTCCGACAACTTTTGTGGCCAGCTTGATGAGTGCTGTCAAGCTCTTGGATCGCTGCCATTATATAGAACTAATTAAAAGTATATTTCCTAATCTACATTTAGGGCCTGTTTGGATTGTGCATAAGCATACATAAATCCTACTTATATAACCAAACACTTTTTTTTCAAATCTTACATAACTACCTGGATAACTTGGTCAACTCTTGCATAAGTGATACTTATGTAAGGTTTTTTATCACAACTAAGAGGCAGGATAGTGGATAAATAGCTTGTATAAATCTAATCATTTGACCATTTTACCCCTGCATTTGGGGTTATTTACCGGCCTCTACCCTGTGATCGCCCGATACCCTCCCTCTCCCCCTTCTCCCTCTCGGATCTTCTCCGTCGTCGTCGTCGTTGTCGCCGCCGAGAAAGACCCCTCGCCGCCGCCGGAATGGATCTAGCTCCACCCTCGCCGCCGTCGGACTGGATCTAGCTCCACCTAGTTCCTCTTTCTCCTTCGCCTCCTCTGCCCCGCTCCCTCCCATTCCACTCGTTCCTCTTTCTCCTCCGCCTCCTCTGCCGTCGCTCCCTTCTCCATCCCCTTCTCCTGTGAACCCAAGATCCCGGAGGAAAAAAAAGGAGGCCGTCGGAGAAGAGATCGGAGGGTTAAGATCTGTTTGTTTACTTAGAAGAGGGGAGCGGGGAGGTTGAGATCGAAGGAGAGGGGCTTCTTCTTCTGGCCCTCGCTTCTCTCCTTCCGCGCGAACAGCGGCAGCGGCCATCATCATCATCTTCTCCTCTTCGCCTCTCACCACCACCTCCACCATCTCGAATATGTACCCGTAGTACTCCGATCCGCCGCCCGGTGACCCCAGGAACAGATCGCCCCCTTCCGGCGCAAACGCCGACCTCCACGCTGGCATGGCGCTCCACCCCCCTAGCGGCCTGCCGCCAGCTGGAGGCGCTGCCGCGGTGACCGTCACGGCATTGTCCACGGAGGATATATCGAAGGCCTTTTCCTAACCCTCCGGTAGTGCCCCTCCTTCCCCCTCTCCCCCACCGCCGCCACCGCCGCGAACCCCTCCTTCCTCAGCCGCAGCGTCTCCACCGCCATATATAGAAAGGGCTCCTGCAACGCCGTCGCCACCTGCCATGTGGCTCGATCCATGGTCCGCCTCCCCCAAACAAGCCACCACCGCCCCGCCGCGCCAAAGCTCATGCCCTCCTCGCCGTCTATCTTCATCTCTCAAGACCCACAGCCACCGACCTCCTAAATCCGCCTGCTACGCCACCCAACGACCAGATCCAAGCCGTTGGATCGACTTCCCAGGCCAAGGCGACCCCTCCTCCATTGGTCCCGATTTCCGGCGAGATTCTTTACCGCCGATCAAGCTCCGGCTAGCTTTCAACCGTCAGATCTCCACCCACATCCATTCCCACATTTTCTTATTAATTAAATAACTAAATTATTAAGGATAATATATTTTAACCTATTAATCTAACTTTGATAATTAATAAAGCAATACAATATCATTGACATAAAGAATTCGTAAGCAAAGACATAAAATAAAAAAAGGGTAGTTTCGAAATTTTACATCCAAAGGTAGTTATTCGTGGGATTTATCCCATAACTTATGCATGATAATCAACCAAACACTTTTTACTTACGTAATAATGTCATATAAAATTATCCTTGCATAAAAGTTATGTTATTCACTATGTAAGTTTATCCTATCCTCAATCCAAACGGGCCCTTAGGAACTTAGGAAGGAGGATGGAAGAAAGATTAGTCAACTAAAGACGGCTAAGATTCAAAGTCATAAATCTAGAGTTTGATGTTGTCGCAACTCGTTATAATTAATGCGACGCGTAAAGAGTCTCACTGTTTGAAAGTGGAGCAGTGGTTGCCAAAAAAGCTAGAGTTTGACGCGTAATGAGATGTGCCACGTGGAGGGTCTATGCGTGGTTACCAAGCATGGAATCACGTTGTTTCCCACTGTAATATAGCGTAATTAATGTCTAGATAGTCTCGATAATCACACATAAAAATTCGTTTAATCACGTATAAAAATATGCTTAATCACATATGGAAAACACGTTGGGCACAAAGGCTTGGTAACCACGAATAGAAACTCACCTAATTACGTATAGAAATGCGCCTAACCACGCATGGTTTACACGTTGCTTGTCACGTGTAGCAGAATTAATGTCCTCCTAACACCCGTTTTCTATTGTCGTCGCCATCGCATTAAATGTCATGCCACGTCATATGACTGTGGGGTATAACAATCATTTTATTGAATGAGGAGTATCAACCTGTAAACAAACAATGAAAGGAGATGAAAACGCAAAAAACCATCTTTGGGGAATGAAAACGAAAAAAAATCGTGATATTTAACCAATCAAGCTAAAATCCAACCGGACATGACAGCATAGATTTGCGTGTCTAAAATTTCAATACGTTTTTATTGTTTATTGAGATCGGTTATGACATGGGTAGGCATACATACTTAGCTAGAAATCCATAGTATTTAGTATTTCTGAATGTTCTTCTTCGAGAACTTGAAACTTAGCATTTTTCAGTTCCGTGCTCAAAGCATCTATTACTTCAGAAGTAATATTTTTCAATTTGAATAAAGATATTTCTAGAATAGGTTTTATAGAAACATGATCTGTAATTTTTACAAATTTGTCTTTCGACAAAGAGATATTTGGTATAATTTCTTCTATTTTATTTACAAGTTTTTTAAAAGTTTGCTCTATTCGAGTTAATTGCTGACCAACAACTTGCAAATATAGATTAGAATAATTATTTTGTTTAAAAAGCTTATTAAGCTCTTTCTGAGTTATATCCTCTGTATTGTCAGCTTATTTAAAATAATCTATTGCTTCTAAATTAGAAGCAGATACTCCTTATATGGCCTGTTTGGTTGCTGAGAAGTGAGCTGAAGTGAAGTGACTTCTGGGGAGTGACTTTCTGGGGAGTGACTTTCTGAGGAGTGACTTTCTGAGATTTTTTGAGTTCTGGTGTTTGGTTGCTGCTTGAAGTGGATGCTGAGAAGTGGTAAATTCTGTCACTTTTGCTGTTTGGTTGGTGCTGAAGTGGTGCTGAAGTGGATGCTGAGTTTCGATATTTTCTGAGTTCTGGTGTTTGGTTGATGCTTGAAGTGGGGATATGGTCACCCCAAATGCAGGTGGTGAGCATACCGCCCATATTCTTGATGTATTAGATCTAAATGTTGTAATCCGGGTAGATCAATCCAAACCGGTTTGGATCGATCTAACCCAGTCTGGATCGATCCAAACTTATTCCGGATCGATCCAACCTAGTCTGGATCGATCCACACTTATTCCGGATCGATCTGGATCGATCCACACTTATTCCGGATCGATCCACACCAGTCAGGATCGATCCAAATGTATTCCGGGTAGATCAATCTAAACCGGTTTGGATTGATCCAAAACCTTTCCAGGGACCAGTTTTGCAGTTTTACACATCGGATCGATCCAAACCAGTCTGGATCGATCCAAAACCCATTCCACTCTCTGTTACATATTGGATGGATCCAAACTCATATTGGATCGATCCAAGCCGTTAGAAACCCAAATTTTGGCATCTTGGCTCGATCCAAACCTATTTAGGATCGATCGAAGATTTTTTGAGTGGTAAAAACGGACAGTTCTGATCTGATCGGAGGATCCACGACTTGGGGTCTATAAATAAGGGTTTTGGCTCTTATTTTTTGGAGCTTTTTCCCTCTTATAACAATATGCTATAATTAAGATAATCAATTATCCATGTTTTCCATTATCAGCGCGGGGACAAGGCTGTGCGAATAAGGGGAGTGCGGGGACAAATACCACAGTATCCGCCCCATTGCCATCACAAATGGTGCTAATGTTAGGGGACATCATCTCCAAGTCATGACCCGTGAACCCGACCCGACCCGTTTAATAAACAGATTAGACAAGTCAAATGGATTTGACCCGTTTATAAATGGATTGGATTTGAGTTTTATACATTGGACTTTATTTTTTCTAACACGACTTGTATTTTTTCTCGACATTAGAAATAAAATCATCCAATACATGTAGCAATTACTCACATTACTTACATTTTCATGCATTGGATGAAATGAAAAAATAGAGATGTAAAGGAAAAAAGTTGAAAAATACAACTTCTATTTTTTCAAAACACAGCTGTAAACACCCACTTTAGATTACAAACTTGAAAAATACAACATATATTGTATCTAGCACAACCTGTAAATACAAAACTAAAACACATGTTTCACAATTACAAACTCAAAAAATACAACTTAAATAACTTACAAAACCGACCAACCCTTGATATCATAATTACATGTCACAAAAAGACTGATTCCCTGGACATACATACACACGTACAATACAGCAAATGACTGACTCTTGAATACATCTGTTTGTTGTCGATCGCAATGCTTGTCCTGTACAATCGTATATAAAAAACACAAGGGCTCAGAATTTGGATCATCATTGCCCTTCTTTAGCGGCAATTGGTTGCTTAACAGATTAAGCCATCCAAATCACCAAGCCTCTCCTCCCCCATGAGAATCATCATTTCCCCAACACCATATGACATTATAAGCAATTTTCATCATCTCCCCGTGTTCATAAACAACAATAAACCATAAACCAATAAATCCATCATAGAAATCAGATTGCATCGAATGGCTGCCAATCATAAAAATCAGATTGCATCTAGGCTCAGTGGCACATCCTAGGCAGCAGTAACATAAACCAAATCCAATCAGATAAAATTCAGATTGCATCTAATAGGCTCAGTTTCACATCACAGCAGTAACATAAACCAATAATTTGAATCATAGAAATCTGATTGCATCGAATGGCTGCCAATCATAAAAAATCAGATTGCATCTAGGCTCAGTTGCACATCCTAGGCAGCAGTAACATAAACCAAATCCAATCAGATAAAAATCAGAGTACGGAAAATAGGCTCAATTTCACATCACAGCAGTAACATAAACCAATAATTTGAATCATAGAAATCCGATTGCATCGAATGGCATCTAATATAAAAAATCAGATTGCATCTAGGCTCAGTTGCACATCCTAGGCAGCAGTAATATAAACCAAATCCAATCAGATAAAATTCAGATTGCATCTAATAGGCTCAGTTTCACATCACAGCAGTAACATAAACCAATAAATCCATCATAGAAATCAGATTGCATCGAATGGCTGCCAATCATAAAAATCAGATTGCATCTAGGCTCAGTTGCACATCCTAGGCAGCAGTAACATAACCAATAAATCCATCATAAAAATCAGATTGCATCTAATAAGCTCAGTTTCACATCACAGCATGTACATAAACCAATAAATCCATCATAGAAATCAGATTGCATCTAATAGGCTCAGTTTCACATCACAGCATGTACATAAACCAATAAATCCATCATAGAAATCAGATTGCATCTAATAGGCTCAGTTTCACATCACAGCATGTACATAAACCAATAAATCCATCATAGAAATCAGATTGCATCTAATGGCTGCCAAAGATAAAAATCAGATTGCATCTAGGCTCAGTTGCACATCCTAGGCAGCAGTAACATAAACCAAATCCAATCAGATAAAAATCAGATTGCATCTAATAGGCTTAGTTTCACATCACAGCAGTAACATAAACCAATAAATCCATCATAGAAATCAGATTGCATCTAATGGCTGCCAATAAAAATCAGATTGCATCTAATAGGCTTGGCTCAGTTTCACATCATAGCATGAAGCAATAAATCCATCATAAAATCAGATTGCATCTAATGGCTGCCAATCAAAATCAGATTGCATCTAATAGGCTTGGCTCAGTTTCACATCATAGCATGAAGCAATAAATCCATCATAAAATCAGATTGCATCTAATGGCTGCCAATCAAAATCAGATTGCATCTAATAGGCTTGGCTCAGTTTCACATCATAGCATGAAGCAATAAATCCATCATAAAATCAGATTGCATCTAATGGCTGCCAATCAAAATCAGATTGCATCTAATAGGCTTGGCTCAGTTTCACATCATAGCATGAAGCAATAAATCCATCATAAAATCAGATTGCATCTAATGGCTGCCAATCAAAATCAGATTGCATCCAAATCACCAAGCCTCTCCTCCCCCATGAACACATTTGAATCATCATTTCCCCAACACCATATGACATTATAAGCAGTTTTCATCATCTCCCCATGATCAGAAACCAACAAGTCCATGACATAAAAATCAGACCACACCAAATCAAATTGCATTATAGGCTGTTTTCATCATCTCCCCATGATCATAAACAACAGAAAATCATAAAGCAACTAAATCCATCACAAAAAAAATCCATTACATTGGAAAGTGAGTGACTGCCCATCAAATAGCCATAAACACAAGGGGCTCAATTTCATAATAACCAACAAGTCCATGACATAGAAATCAACTCGTGGTGAAAAACACAATAAACCCTAATGCAATACACAATCCAATAGCAGTTGCAATTCCAAATTCAAACCGACCACACCCTCTTGTACCGGAATTAGTTGCACGGGGCAATTGAGATGCATACTCATGATATGAATTTAAAGCGTCATTTCTATTATAAAACCCCCGATAACACGCCCCACCAAACCGATGCACTTGTTCATGGCATGCCGGCCACGAATCATATACACCGGGTCGTCTCCCTTTGTAGACGACATAGTATTTCATGATTTCAAGCTGCCAATCAATAGGAAATCAACTCAAATTGCCAAATACATGAACTGCATAGTATACAATAAACTATAGCTGCCAATCAAAAGAAAATCAATTGATTGGCAAATACACAAGTCAATACGTGGGTTGTATGATACAAAATCAACTATACACATGCATTTGGAAATTAGGGATTGGCTTGCATCCGTGAATCCCAAAAGCCCATGCACCCCAAAAAGAACCCAAAAAACCACCATAAAACCCACATCAAGCAGCTACAAGTGTCATATAATGTTTACATGCGTACAATATAAAAGTCAATTGTGCCTATTGGGATCAAAGAAGTCTTTCAACCACATCTTCCGGTGTTTTATGCTCATCACCAAGAATCCACGTGCTTCTACCTCGTCCCGGTTGAGCACATTGAAAACACGTAGAAGATCCTCCTCGGGGTAATCAGTTGCACATTCCATAACTGATGCATATAATTTATCGGTCGACTTGACATTGCCGGATAGAATGGCATCCCCAACCTTCTCAATAACTCTTACAAATGTGTCATCCCTCGTCTCTCTCGACCGCTTACTAGCAAATGCCCGAGCTGGCATACGTGCAACAGTTTCGGCCATAGTCATGCGCACAGAAGTCTCACCTTCACTTGTGCCTACATTAGTGTTGTTATGCCCAGTGGGCGTGCTCCCCGTGTCCATGGCAGCCGGACTATCGGCAGCCTCATCGGTTGGGATAAAGGGGGGGCAAGACCCCGCATCCTCGAGATCTATGACAGGCTCGTTAGGATTAGCCTCGTCATGGGTGGACCGAGCAAATCTGCCCGAGGCCCTCTCCTCGCAGCAACAAGCGGTAAGCAAGTCAAAATTAGGGATTGGCTTGTTAATAAGGTTCCTAGCATTAGGGTGTGCCTACATAATAAGAGAAGTATTAGGCAATTTCAAATGCAAGACATTAATTCATGTCAAGTATTAGGCAATGCCAACGCACCGCAATGTACGCCGCGGCGACATCCACATCCATCGAGAACTTCTTGTCAAGTTCTGTCCACCCACAACCGCTAAGTTTATGCAAACATTTAATGACCTCGTACTTCCTTCGACACCATCCCATGTGATTCTGGACATGTTTGAGCTCGAAGTCCCCTTTAGGCTCAAGTTTGTCATTCACATACTTGGCCGCCGCATTAAAGTGGCTAGTTTTAAACCACCTATCCCCTTTGGGCCGGCCCTTCTTAACCTCAGCGAGGTACTCTAGGAGGTAAGCCTCCTCCGTGTCAGTCCACCTCTTATTCTGACTGCCTGTTTTGCCGGTGACCTTCGCCTTGCCCTTGGTATTAGGCCCACCAGGAGGTTGTTGCGAGTCATCTTCGCATTGAGAGGAAGAATCCATATTCTGTAAATAGTCGAATGCGATATAGGCATTTAAAATATACCGCATACGCCAGTAACATGGTGCATAGAATACTGTACGCGTTTATAAGCAAGATAATAAGAAGTTAACATCTCAAAGTAAATTTTACAAATTGTCAGCCGAATAGTTCATGTAACAAAATCCCTAACGATCTCGTTGGAAGTCAAGCCACATCTGTTCCGCGATTTCCTCGCGCAAATTGAGCCAAACACCTTGCTCTTGGCGTTGCTCTCTCGTCGTGCACGGTTGTGTGATTGGTGGGTCATCTTCGATGGTGTCTACCATCATTAGTGGGTCGTTTGGGGATTTGTCAAGTATGAAATTATGCAAAATACAACAAGCAAGGACAATCTCAACTTGTGTCTTGTAGGGGTAAAATGGATGTGATGCGAGGATCTTGAAGCGGTTTTTAAGCAAACCAAACGCTCGTTCAATCCTAGATCTTAGAGACGAGTGACGTAGGTTAAAGAGCTCCTTTTTGTTTTCTGGAATGCGTCCAACAAACTCGTTGAGATGGTACCTTACACCCCGGTACGGTGCAACAAACCCAGGCATCGTTGGGTACCCGGCATCTACAAGGTAATACTTCCCTACAAGATTAGAAAGGGTTTCAAACGGCTCGTAAGCCTAATCAAGTATGAAGCTAAACGACGATTGTGTGGGGATACTTATACCTTCAATGGTTTTCAAGCCACCGGGAGGTGGTCGAGAAAGGGCGTCTTTCAAGACAGTGTAGTCATTGGCCGACCCTTCCCAACCAGCCAAGACATAGGTAAAATGAAGGTCAGGTGTAGCAGCAGCTAAGACGTTCTGTGTAAGACCCTTACGACCTCGGAAAGGAAGTGCCATGTCGACGGGGACAGTGGCATCTACGTGAGTTCCATCTATGAGGCCGATACAATTCTACAGGGAAAAAACCGAAGCGTTCATGGTGAGTTCTGGAAACTATGAAATTGAGGGACGTCATTATGTGCAAAGAGGGTTGGATAGTACCTCAAAGTACGGAAAATATGAACGGTTGTACCGAATTTCAGGGTGTGTTGATGAGCCAGGTTGTTGCATAAATGTGTCGCGGAGGGCCAGTACCGCCTTCAAAACTATGTGGAAATATCGACTGATGGTCTCACCAGACAACATAAACTCCATGCGCATGACCCGATTTTTCGTGTTATGCCCCACAATATGCAGGAATATACATAATTGTTCTTCAACTTTGACATGATCAGTGTCTATCAGAAGTTGGCGTGCTCTCATCACTCTTGCTAACTCATGCAGCGCGTCTGCATCCATACGGATGTAACTAATAGAGTAATCCCCCCCAGGTCTCAATATCCTATCCATATGCCCTTCCCGCAACACAAGTCGTTGCTCACGCTGTATAACACATATGTTATCACGTGAGCCAAGGTAGCGACGCACCACCGCGACAGCGACTACATAGGCTGCAGCTAGCATCCTCATCCGCTCAAATTGCTCGTCGTCGCCATTGGCCATCTAATATAAAAGTCAAACTTTAACTAAAAACCCTATAAAACACCTATATTTGTATCTATTTGCATGTAAAACAGCTATACCAACATGAGTATGTAAAGAACATGACATGAAATCATAAATTCAAATAGGGGATCAGCTACTACCAACATGAGCATGAAGAAACCATAGAGTAGGGGATCAGATCAAGCCCAATGCATAACACATTAATGGCAGCCTCATTACTAATAGCATAGCATATCAGATCGCATACTAGTATCATACGAATAGATCATCCCACGCAACAGCGTCATTAAAGATTGCAAGTGGATAAGACTGCATAAGGAATCAGATAGCCAAAATGCCAAGCAGATTGCATACTAATAGATCACATTGCATAATAGTAGCATGCTAATAGAAAATACAAAGCCCTAGAATCGGATTGCATACTCATGACATAACAATAGATCAACCCACATGGCAATGGCATACTAACAGCGAATGAATCAGATTGCATAAGGGATCAGATCGCATACTAAAGCAGCAATTGCAATGGCATACAAATAGCAATACTCAAGCCAAGGGGATCAGGTATGATAAATGCGTTGAAAGAATAGAAGAATCGAACCACTCAGGACTTGGAGAATATACATGAAGAATCAAGCCATAAAAGCACAGATCGGCCCAAATAAAAGCACAGAAACCAGGCAGGGGATCAGATCCAGAAAATGCACCATTTATACTTGAAGAACCATGCCATTAAAGCACAGAAACCAGGCAAGGGGATCAGTTCCACGCAATGCACCATTTATACATGAAGAATCAAGCCATAAAAGCACAGATCGACCCAAATAAAAGCACAGAAACCAGGCAGGGGATCAGATCCAGGAATTACATGAACAATCACAAGCCATAAAAGCACAGAAAACCCAGCAAGGGGATCAGATCCAGGAAATGCACCATATATACATGAAGAATCAAGCCATAAAAGCACAGATCGGCTCAAATAAAAGCACAGAAACCAGGCAGGGGATCAGATCCAGGAAATGCACCATTTATACTTGAAAAACCATGCCATAAAAGCACAGAAACCAGGCAAGGGGATCAGTTCCAGGCAATGCACCATTTATACATGAAGAATCAAGCCATAAAAGCACAGATCGGCCCAAATAAAAGCACAGAAACCAGGCAGGGGATCAGATCCAGCAAATACATGAACAATCACAAGCTATAAAAGCACAGAAAACCCGGCAAGGGGATCAGATCCAGGAAATGCAGCATATAACATGAAGAATCAAGCCATAAAAGCACAGATCGGCCCAAATAAAAGCACAGAAAGCAGGCAGGGGATCAGATCCAGCAAATACATGAACAATCACAAGCCATAAAAGCACAGAAAACCCGGCAAGGGGATCAGATCCAGGAAATGCAGCATATAACATGAAGAATCAAGCCATAAAAGCATAGATAGGCCCAAATAAAAGCACAGAAACCAGACAGGGGATCAGATCCAGGAAATGCACCACTTATACTTGAAGAACCAAGCCATAAAAGCACAGATCGACCCAAATAAAATCAGATTAACCATGCCAGGGGATCAAATTCAACAAAGAAACAAGCCTCTCGTGACATGGAGAGGAAAACCAGATATAAAACCATAGATCTGGAAATGAAACAGGGTACGAAGGTGTAAAAACCTTGAAAAAGGTAGCAGGGATCAGACGCCTGGTGTCCGGAGAGGAAAGGGGGGGTTTCTCGATCGGCCGAGATCCAGATCTACCACCGGGCTAGATAGCAGCAACCTCCTTGGTTGCCGACCAGATCCAGCACCGCGTGGAGAGGGAAAAGCTCCTGGGCTCGCAGAGCTTCGGATCCACCACTAGAGAGGTAGCATTAGGGTTCCTGGCCCCGCCGCCCGTCGGATCTACCTCCGGGGAGTGAGAGCCTAACAACGCCCGTCAGATCCACCACTAGAGAAGAGGTGGGAGGGTTCCTGGCCCCGCTGCTCCTCAGATCTACCGCCGGGGAGTGAGAGGCTGGCGTGGGTGACGAAGAACGGAGGAGACAGAGAGGACCATGGTGGGTGGAGAGACGGCGAGCGAGTGAGATCGGGGGAGAACAGGGTGGAGAGCCGTAGCGGTAAGCTAGGGTTTCGAGGGTTTGAAGTGGTGCAAAACCCCGAGCGAAGTGAGGATATGAAGTGATCCTCACTTCGAGCGACTCCCGGCCTTTTTGGCCCGGAGTCGCGAGCGTGAAGTCCAGGCCATTTTGGCCTGGACGCGAAGTGGGTCTGAACTCAGTTCAGACCCACTTCCAACGAACCAAACGTCGGAAGTGGCTGGACTCACTTTCAAAAAAGTGACTTCACAGCCACTTCCGACGAACCAAACATGCCCATAGTCTTAAAGGCTCAGTAGGAGGATATATTGAACTAGTTATTTTTCCAATACTGGTTCTTCATGTTCTGGATTCTTCTAGTACTTTAATTCTCTGTTCTTGTTTTTGGATGTAATATTCCAAAAACCAAGGTAACAAAGAATCTCAATTGACCTTGAGATTTAAGAGTCTCATAATACGCATTTTTAATTGATTGATGTTCTTTGCCAGAAAAATTTGAGAAATACTAATTTCTAAACAATTCATTATAACTATATATTGGAATTCCTTATTAAGGAATTACCGTATATAACTTCATGGACTAAAATCTATTAATATGGAAGCTTCTTTCAGATGCAGTGGAAGATTGATTACTCTCATTTTCATAAATTGAATGAGAAATGACAGTATATGATATTTCAACTGCCAGAATTATAAGGGAATTCTTAATTCTAGAAGGATCAATTCTAGACGAATATGATCTCCTAGAACTAGTAGCAATATCTGCTATTTTTAATACCCTATTTGGGTTAAATGAGATGGTAACTTCACCATCAGTCGTTTGTGATATTTGATCAATATCATCATTTATTATCGGCTTTGGTGGGACTACATTTTGTGGTATCCAATTTTCAGGAAAATTTACTTCATCCCATCTAATCTGTCAATTAGTAGCAATTCGAGATGATAATAAATTACTATCAATTAATAGAGTTTTGCCCGGTGCAGTATGTTGTCTAGCTTTAGGGGCTAAAGTACTTAGTACTTTATAATGAATACGATAGATTATTGCTATTGTTTCTGATTGTGGTAAGAATTCACATCCATGAGTCTTTATATTGAGACTGACTGCTTCTAATATATGCGGATCTGGCAATGAGAGACTTAAATTTGGGTATACATTGAAGTATACTGGATCGTGACTTAAACTTATCTTCATAACTCTCATTAGAGATTGTGTCCAATTTAAGCATCTAGCATCCCTTAAACAGGATAGGATTGATGCATTTAATCATGGAAGTGTGAGTGGTTTATAGTCCACTTAAATTAATCCAATGTGGATATAATTATATTTATTCATATAATTTTGGACATTATCTTCTGATAGAAGATTAAGTGTATGATCTTCTTGATCGATTGATACTGTCATTTTGACATTTTTTATCGCTATTAGCGATTATAAATCCAGGAATCCGACCTGGTAAATTTCCCTATTTGGGACATCTGGAATAGACCACTTATTAAGTGACTCTAATTCCGTAGAAAATTCTATCAACTTAATATTTTTCAAAATTTTACTTATATTTCAAGTAATTTTTGAAGAAGATGCCATGCTTATAATATGCAGACTCGATCATAATTGATTAATATTATAAGAAAAAAGATCTTATATATTCCTTTTTAATTTTTACTTACCTTTTTTATTGTGATCAATGATCAGTATGTGCTTTACATCAACTTTGATCTATCTTAGACATTGATTTTTATGCTCGTCTATCAACTTTTTACGAGATTTAAGCAAAATGTCATATTCTCGGCTCAACGGTGCTCAACGTGATTTTGGTGATGATCCACATAATACATCAAAAATCAAAGATAGACTAAGGACTAAATGACTTCGATCATAACATCATATAAATATAGTAAATAAAATAGTAAAAAAATATAAGAAAATACTTCAAAAAATATTAAATTATATGATTAA
The DNA here is from genome assembly GCA_963920575.1 of Narthecium ossifragum. Lineage (NCBI taxonomy): Eukaryota > Viridiplantae > Streptophyta > Magnoliopsida > Dioscoreales > Nartheciaceae > Narthecium > Narthecium ossifragum. Next base: position 35,296,656 of record OY986964.1, read on the forward strand.
ATCTACATATCGCTGTTCCCGCATGAACATGCTCTTCATGTGTGTGTGTGAGAGAGAGAGATAATGTGAGATATAAGGGCAATTGAGAAGAGATGAAATGAGGCATCTACTACTGGTACAGTACCGTAAAGCCATTGACGAGAGCTATCTAGTTCTTTGGATTACTGCTTTCTATTTATAACTAAGAACTAAGGTATAATCTAATACCACGTGGCATGTCAAAGATCACACTAGGCATTAAAAATATATCGACGATTCTAGAAAGCAGACTGTTGGATGACGATCAAACATATTTCTGAATCATTGGTGGTATGATATATGAGGGAAGTCAACAGGTCAAACATTACCTCATAGTTGAAGCCCTCAAGCCAGCATATGATGTTGTTGTAGCTTATGAACTGCCACAGTTATCATCGCTCAATATCATAGTAATACCGTCAAAGTCAATCTACTTTTATATAGCATTAATGTATTACAACATGTGTGTGTTGATTTGAGCTGTTGACCAGAACGTATGACTTTTATTAGTATGACTTCAACTTCGTAGTGATTCTTTTTGCTTATGTTTTTAAAGAAGAAAATGGGATTGATAATTTTATGCACAAGTATTTAATCAATATAAGAATCGATCAGACTAGTAAAAAAAGTATATCTGCACTAAAAAAAGGATATTTGTATGTTATGCAGGCTGCTCTTTAGTACGTGATTGTTTGTTGGATTTTGACAGTAAAATACTAATAATAGAAGAAGATTTTCATCTCGGAGCTTCACATAAAAAAAAATAACAAACAGTATATATAGATAACAATAGGAATAATGAAAGAATTAGAGGTGATCTGTGAGTTACTAGAAGACACCACAATTCTACGCTCTCGAACAAATGGAAAATGATTCACGTCACACCGGCCCCATGTTGGGCAAAACAGTACCACATCATATGGGCAATGACTTTGGGGTTTTGAGGACGCGGGTGTTTTGGGGTGTGGGATATGAGTGGTTCTCTGCACCCAAGTCAATCATGACCCGTCATGTGATGGGTGTGGAAAATTCACATCCACAGGACCACAGCACAGCGCGACGCATATCATTACTCAAAAAAGAAAATTAGGCTTAAATATACATTTTGACCTGAGATTTATGACAAATTTTTATTAAATTTCTATACTTTAAAAATTCTCGATTGAATCCCTAAGCTTTTGTGAACCGGCTTAATTTGGTCCTTCCGTCCATGTGCCGTCCATCGGACTAACGACGGCTCGGGTGAACCGGCTCAAGAACCGATCAAAATCGGATCAATTTAACCTATTTTGACTTTTCTCGCAACGTCGTCTCTTTTCTCCTCTCTGTCTCTCTGCTCTTTCTCGTCGAGGTTCCTGTCACGGTTCCCGGCGAGGTGCCCAGCGAGGGCGTCGTAGATGTTGGCGGAGGAGAGGTTGAGGAGCTGGAGGGAGGTGAGCGACGAGAGTTGAGTGGGGAGGGTGGTGAGGTTGAGGAGGGTGTTAGGGAGGGAGAGCGAGATGACTCTGCCCCCTCGACGCCATCTTCCTCAGCTCCAACCTCCTCCGTGCTGACATCCCCGCCAACCTCGACGACAACCTCACCGGCTGCTTCCCTCTAGAGGTCGGCAGAGAAGGAGGAGGATATGGAGGACCATCGTCGGTGAAAGAGGTCGTCGGCGTCGGTCGCGATCTAGAGCTCAGCAGGGAAGGAGGAGGATATGGAGGCGCGGGAGTGGGCTCCGGCCTTGGCGCGATGGACCGGAACCGCGCGATGGGCGGAGAGGAGAGAGGCGGAGCTCGGAGAGGAGGGAGGCGCGATGGGCGGAGAGGATGAGGTCTGGCGGTGTTCGTCGGCTTGGGGATGAGGTCGTCAGCACTGGGGCGAGGATCAGCGGAGGCCGCCGTCGGGGAGTCATGCTCGAGGGTGGGGCGCCGACTGCGGTCGCGGCAGGGAGGTGGCGTCCGTGTCAGTGGCGGCGGCGGCGGTGGCTGGTAGGATCGCGTGCATGGTAGGGACGGGGATCGCGCAGGGCGTGACGGTCGTCGTCATTGCTAGTGGTGGTGGGGCGGCCGCGGATGCGGATCACGTCCAAGCCCGCACCGTCGTCGGAACTCATCCATCTCCTTTCTGGGCATGCCTGCGCAGGCGTAGCGGCGAATGAGAGAGATGAAGACGGAGATAGGAACGGGCTTGGATCCAGCGGAGGAGCTCGGGAGGAGATCGGAGGTTTGAGGAGGTCGGAGGGAGCGGAGGAGAACGAGACTTAGATCCAGCGGAGGAGCTCGGGAGGAGATCGGAGGTCGGGGCGACGCCGGAGACTCGATCAACAGGGGAGAGAAGGAGAGGAGAGAGAGAGAGAGAAAATAATTAAAAAACAATTTCAGTTGGTCAAAATCAGTATAAATCGGTCAAAATCAGTCTTCTCGGCTCCGTTAGATTCGACTAATGGCATTTGGACAGAGGACTGGATTAGTCCGGTTCAAAAAGTCAGGGGATTCAATTGAGAATTTTTAAAATACAGGAATTTAATAAAAACTTGTCATAAACCTCAGGGACGAAACGCATATTTAAGCCAAGAAAATTATATTACCCCTCCACGTGTGATGTCACGGACAATTACTAATTACTCTTAATACTAGAAGTGAAATGCCTTGACCACCTTGATCTCCGTCAGTATTGGTATTGGTCTTGGTCTAGGTCTAATATAACGGAGACATTTCAGTTTCAATTTCAATCCACACCGGTTAGGTTGGTCGAAATGGTGCAAGTCTTTTTTTTTTTTTTTTTGATTAGTTGAGCCCGAAGGCTAGGGGACCCTAATAAGGATCAAGTACAATCGAAAGCCTAGGAGCCGGGGGCATGCCCCTCAGCTCCCGGTTCATTACAAAATTGAAACCAAACTCTAAGTGCCTCTCGGGCCTGCCAGTCTGTGCGCAAGTTATCCTCGCGTGGGATGTAAGCAACTCGAAATTCAGCAAGTTCCCGGGCAATCCAACAAATTTCATGCACCTCCTTTTTGAAGCTCGCTGGTAAAGGCAACCTCCCCTCTATCATACGGATGCAATGAATCACTCTCTACCAGTACCTGTTTGAACCCGCAGTGATTTGCCTGGGTAACAG